>PVKM010002850.1:0-61527 GCA_004027735.1 Carollia perspicillata
GGTAGCATGGAAGCCATATTATACAGAGGCTTGCAGGTTTGAACAGAGAAGTGATGTAATCCCAAGTTTTTTAAACGTCGGGAGATTAGTTAGGGGACAGTTGCCATAATTCAAGGGAAAGGTGAACCACTGTGGTAGAGGTAGAAGTGGTTGGATTCAGGACCTGAGTTTAGTAGATGAGTAGGAGTTAAGTTTGCAGAAGGGAAGGGAAGGTGAAGGTAAAGGTAGTGTGATATGTGAGAGATTACTGGGGCCTGAGACCCCCAGCACCACATAACCAGTGGAATGGTGAAGGGATGAGACTGAAGACATTTACAGAAAATTTCTGTGAGATCAACTAAGAGTTTGAGCTTTATCATGAAAAAATTTGGGAAGACATTAAAATATGATTTTTTTCTGGGGTCATTCCCCTATGAAAGGGAAAACCTTCTATGGGTTCCCTTTATTTGTTTCTTAATTACTTCATGTTTGAGGCCCAGGTGTTTTTGTTTTTGTTTTTCATAAACCAACTTCCTTACATTATACACAGCCTTTATAAATTAAATATATTGCAACATAGTGACAGAACTATTTCAGGAAAGAGTAGGGAACTGACTCTTTTGCCCTATGTCAAGCACTTTCTCCTTTAATCCTCACAACAATTAATTGAGAAATATTCATCTCCATTTTCTAGATAAGGAAAGTGAGCATTAAATAGTTTTAAAGAACTTGTTCAACGTTTTAAGGCTAATAAATATTGGATCCAAGATTTTGAACCAAGGTCTCTCTGAGTCTAAACATTTTACAGTTTTTCTCTTAACTATGCTTTCTAGAGTTTATTATAAGGCTAAAATTATATTTAATATAATTTCATTTAAAATGCATCAGAGGTGATTTTTTTAAACCAAGTAATATCCACCAAATGGTTGTTTCCTATATGGGTAAAACTTGAATCCGTGGTGGATAATTCTATAAAGAAGTTTAATAAACAAGTGAACCTTATTGGTTTTCTGTATTCTAGGTCAGTGGTTTTCAGTTTGTAGTCTGTAAAGGAATTGCCTGGGGATTTGTAAAGTGCAGATTCTGATTAATTAGTCTGGAACGGAACCCGAGTGAGATTCTTCGTTTCTGATAAGTTTCCCTGTGGTGCTGATACTGCTGGTTCATGGATTACACAGAAAACTAAAATGGAAACTTAAAACCCACAGAAACATTAATGATCTATTTTATTATTCCCATTTTTAGTTTTATTTCTATTTTCAGTTGGAATAAAACCTTTACTAAGTGCCTAACACATGTGAATCACTCTTATTTCATGAGATCGTATTTAATATAAAAATCCTGCAAACTGAGGACCTGAGAGACTGTGACTTGACCAAGATCAATCAGTATTCTTGCCACAGATAATTTCTTCATTTTTTCAGCTCAACAAACTTGGGTTGTGTTTGGTGGCAGTGCTGAGCTATGGGGATACCAAGACAAGCAAATGGAGTGCTTATATGGAAGCCTCAGAGCCTGATGGTGCAGGAGAGGTGCAAGCAAATGATGAGGGTATGGAGAATTAGCTGCTGTGAAGAGGACATGACGCATTGGTTGGAGGCACAATACACTAGTGAGGAGAGTGCAGGCAAGTAGCAGCGCCAGGATTCCAACCTAAGCCTTCGGAAGTGTAGGTCAGAGTTTCATCTTAATCTATTACACCGTTCATTGTGGTCTAAGCAGTTTGGCAGAAGAATCTTCTAGTTCGTTACCTATAAGACATAGGAGAACACCTGAACTGGGGGGTGGGGGAGAAATGAGCTTGCCGTCACTCTGAAGCAGGTAGGTCTGTACACAAAAACAAAACTGCCTGAGCTGAAGGGTTAGAGCTGCATGCTTTAAGTCAGTTTTCACCTTGAGAATAAAACTATGGAAACCAGAAGAGAATTCGTATTTCTGTTACTAAGACTTGATTTTATAAATTGTGTTTTCTTCAATAAATGTGTTTATAGACATTTGTCCCATGTTTAGCTTATTGAAGCCACAAAAAAGTTAGTGACAATAATATTTAGTATTTGTTGTACATGACAACATTTTCCATTGTGTCTACCTAAAAATTTTAGTAGTGTGGGCAGAACTTTATAAGGAATTGTTTAGGGCTTACAAGGTCAAGCATATGAATTTTAGATGTTTATATTTATGGAAGACTCCTTTGTAAACAAAACTGCAGAAGATTCAGGGGTGAATATATTTTAGTCCCTGTATATTCTGACAAGCATAAGTCTGCAGATCAAAGTATATCACAAATGGACCAGGTGATAATTTCTAATGTTGCCATTTTGTCCTTAGCAACCTTGGAAGAATGAACATTGCCATTGTTGAAATAAAGAACTATTTTTCTCTCTTCCACAGCAGAATGATAAATTCTTCTCATATCACTACCTGGTCTATATTTAACTCAATGTAGGAACAGATACAAGACAATCTGCAGTAAGCATCCAAAAAAATCAAAACAAGCGCAGTTTCAATAGATAGGTAGGAAAGAGACATACTAGTAGGATAGGGTTGAGAAAAGCTTCACAAAGATATCGTATGAGAATAGAGTAGAATTTCAGTGGGTAAAAACAGTGGAGGCTAGGAGAAGACAGTGTAGAAGGTGGAGAGCATTGGGGATGTCTGTGGTGGTAAAAAGTCCATGACACTGCTAAGTACAGGCAGACCTCCAAACTAAGTAACTCTGTGTGTTCAGTTCCACACCACAGTGAAGTGTGTTGCAGTTAAGTGAGTCCTAATCTCTTTGCTGGTGGAGGGTCTTGCCTTCAGTTTGTGGAAAGCATATCTGTGAAGTGCAATAAAGCGAAGCACAGCAAAGTGAGGTATGCCTGTGCTGGCAGGAACGAACAAGCCATGCAGCTGGGGGTACTGACATGGAATGAATTACTAAATCACTTATGTGATGGAATCATCTTACCGAAGAGAAAGTACTTGATGCATAGGAGAGGAAACTATGTAGGCAAAGCCCTGTAGGGGAAGGGGCATTCACATTGAGGAGGGGTGAGTACAAGTTAGCAAAGCAAGGAGGCTGGGTTAGAAGAGTTCCTGGAGGGAAGCCCTGGGGAGGATAGAAGGAGGAGTATGAATGATAGTGGTGAGTGCTTTGAGGACCTACACAGTGCTATGTAATGCCCGGCTACAGAGGACCTTGAATAAATAACCTAATAAAGATTTGAGAAATTTTCCTGTGGGCTTTGGAGAGCCCTGAGCCAGAGAGCTACTTTTCAAAGGAGGGGATGCAAGATGATCTTGGGGTACATACAGTGTTTAATGTAGCAGTTGGTCGAGACCAATTTGGGGGCTACTGTTAAAATTTAGTCATGGAAATGTGAAAGTTTTAAGACATTGTTATTTGCAGTATAGTACTTAAGATCATGGGTTCTGAAGAGCTAGAACTGTCTGGGTTTGAATCCCAGCTCTGCCACTGACTACTCTTGGCTAAGTGATTTTGGGCAGCTTTTCTGTGCCTTATTAGTTTTCTCATCTGTATAAAGTGAGAATATTAGTAGTATCTATGCCATGGGGCTGTTAATTAAGTTAATATATACTTATGAAGAACTTCAAACAATGCCTTGCATATAATAACAGTGTGGGACACATTGTAAATACAACAGATCAGATTTTTTAAAAAAACTGAAATTGATCAGAAGTAGATGCCTTTATAGGATCATTGCATCTATTTTTCCTGTTCCTCTTATATTCTAAGGAACTACTTATTCATAATCCTGTATTTGAACTACTCATCAGGGTGTGTTTAGTAAGCTTTCAATATCCTGGGGGGTTGACTTCTTTATTTCTGAATTGTGGGGCAGGCAAGAGGGAGAGGTTGATCATCTAACTTGTGTAATCCAGACTTTCTTGTTTGATTAGATTTGCAGATGGTTTGTTAGTCATTCCTAATGCAAGAGGATCCTTAGGCAAGAGCAGGAAGTGGATGTTGAGTCACCTTCAATGTTATGACATGGAGTATTTTGTTTGTTTTTAAAATATTGTAGGAAGTTAGTATTTGCTGTAGTAGATAAGTTATCGTTCAGCCAGCGCTAGTAAATCCTACATAAAAATCTATTTCCCCCAAGGATAAATAATTCTCATTTATGTATTATTTTAGTTATAGCCTACTACTGTCCCTTGCTTACCCTAATTCAAATATCTTACCCTTTTACGTCTCTTTGAAATGCGGACTTCTTTCTTACTGTCATCTTGATTCAGGGCCTGTGTTTTATCTCCTCTTCTTTCCCAAAAAGACTTGGGTGTGGTGGTCAGGAATCATATTTCAGCTTTGAAAAACTCCCATCTCTTTCCCATGTCTAAAGTTGTACCTTTAGTGCATGTAGATGTGATAAGGGGTGAAAATGTTTATTGCCCACTTTGACTTGTCCATCAGTTTGGAAATTGGTTTAACCCTTTAGTCTTGGCAGTCCCTTTTAGGTCTTACCCATTCATTCAACCCTTTGTTGCTCGAAATGAGGGAAGGTTCTCTTTTCTGGTTGAGCCTGGATAAAAACAAAGTAGACCACTATATCTTGTTCTTTGCTTATCTGTCCCCTCCCTACCAGCCTCCTTAGTCTCACCTGAATAGAATGCTCATGTCCCAGAGTATCACATGTACAGACTTGGGTTGTGTTGAGGTCTCAGCTTTAACATTGCATTCTCAGTGCTGCCATTCTTGGTTCACATGCTTTTTTATTAAATTCTCGTCCAAGGATATGTTTATTGATTTGAGAGAGAGAGATCAATATGAGAAACATCGTTTGATTGCCTCCACATGCACCCCGATGGGGGATCGAACCCCCAACCTTTTGGTGTATGGAACAGTGCTCTAGCCAACTAAGCCACCTGGCCAGGGCTTGGTCCACTTTTCTAAAGACCCTTTCCTTTTTTCTTTTTCTTTTCCATTCGTGCTGCTTTTCCTCCCTTTTCACTGCACTTATCATTAGCCAATATTGTGTTGTACATATCTGTTTGTCTCACTGACTAGAACTTAAGTCTATGAAACAGGAACTAATTTGCTCATTGCTATCTCCATGGCCTAAAATACTGTCTGAATATAGTAGGACCTCAATAAATACTTCTCGAACAAAAGAATTTGCCACATCCCAGCACCTTCGGTTAAGTGCTATCAAATAATAGAGAAATTGAACCTACATGGAAAGAAGAAAACAGTATTTTGTTTCTCAAACATAAATAAAGGACTTTAATTGAATTTCATTTTGATTGCGTTAATTCCAGTCAACATTTATTCCCACCCTTTCCAAGAGTAGTAGGCACTCTTTTAGACAGTAAAATAGAAAAATATGTAATAATATACACTGATGTTCAGGTATTTCATAGTCGGGCCTGGAAGAAAACACATACTAAGTTAGAGTTAAGAAGCAGTTCTGTACCAGCTAAAGAATTCTAAGTTGGTATTTTAGTTAAGTGGTTCTCAGAGTGAGTTAAATTAGAAATTCTAAGTGTGGGATGTCTGTTTTAACAAACCCTCCATAAGATTTTGATGCATACTGAAGTTTGAGCACCACTGTTGAGATCATCTTTTGTAAATAAAATGTTGCTACTTACATTTTCTTCATTTTATATACTCATATTAGAGAAATTATAATACTTATGAAACACTAGAATCAGAATATACGTTGAACTCAAAGGCATCCATCCCTGTGGTCTCCTCTTACAAACTTGGTTTTATGGGAAGCCCAGATTTCCTTTCTTCCTCAAACTTACCAACCTCACTCCATTCTAACTGTGGCCCAAACAGATGCTCAGGTCAAACTTCAGTAGTTGTGCAACTTGATGATTCAGAAACTCAATGACAGTCTTGCTTTTTCTACTATTTGTGGTTATTCAACAGTTAGCTTAGTTTAACATGTTTACTTAGTATTAAGTCATTGAATTTCTTCTAAGGACCATTTAAATTAAAAAAAATTTTTCCAGTGAACAAAGCCCAAATCTATATTGTTTTATTTAATTCACACATCAATTGAAGATTCTTTTTAGTTTCCTTTTTCTAATACTAAAGATACAGTTGTGGTTCAAAACTGTTAAAAAGTAATCTTTCCTTATCTATTCCTTTGCCTTTGATGCATACCTTTCTTTTTATGTAAAGAAACATTCCATTTTGGACTATTTCTCTCCATATTAACATTATACAGATGTGGGCAAAAGTAGGCTTATAGTTGTGAGTACATGAAATAGTTTAGTCTCGTATTATTATTTATTAATTATTGCATTTATTTTTATTACAACTCTAAACCTATTTTTGACCACCCCATTTTTTTTAACCAGAATGTTAAATGAAAGACATAAATGAATATAGAAAACATTCTTTTCTGTTAGCGTATGGAGTTGGCTATAAATCTGAGTGCTTATCAAATTAATTATATGCTAATTATTCTATTTCATGTGCACATTATTTAATTTTTTAAATTAAAAACAGTGAGAAAATAGGCAGCACTGCTACACTGTTTATTTGTACTGGGCATGTCTCTTTTATATCTTCATTTCTAAAATTAGCACATTTAGGGGTTTGTTTTTGATTGTTTATGGTCTATAAGAACACTGTTGGTGAAAAGATTCCTGAATTTAATTTTTGAGGTCTACTGTTTTTAGTGAAATACTAAGTACTTAATGATTTATGTATGATAAATACCTAATATATGACTTATATGGTAAATACTTAATGATTTAAACTCATGTGTAAAGAGATAGAGGTACTCTTCCACTTTGAATTTACTATATGGAAACACCTGTATACGTTTGGGGGAGTGTATTTATACCTTTGGGAAGCAGCATATATTATAGTTTAAAATCAGAAGATCTGAATTCAAACTGCCTGAGTTCAAATCTTCTCTCTACCTTGGGCACATCACCTTTCTGAATGTCCCTGTGTTTCATTTGTATGATAAGGATAAGAACAGCACATCGAAATAGAGCCACTACACCGATCGAGACGTGATGATGTCACCACAGTGTCACCATAATAATGGAGCTAGTAGTGGTAGAGGTGCTGCTGCATAGGTACCCCAGGGGTGGTGCCTTGCATTATTATGTATGACAGTAAAAAAAAAAAAAAATTAGAAACAACTCTGCTCTCCAGCACTGGAAAAAGGGATACATGAATTCTAATATCCATACTGTACGATCTATGAAGCCATTAAAAAGAATGTGAGACCTATATCAAGTGAATAAAGCAAGTGTGTGGCACAAGTAGAGCATGACATCAGTGGGTGTGCATATGTTGTGGAGTGTGCACAAGAAAACTCCGGAACCTATCATCACAAAACTGAAGCTAATTTATTTTTCACTGGGTGGTGGTGGGGGGGAATTTTTGCTTTCTTCATTATGTATTTCTGCAATTTTTAACATTTTTCAATTTTAAATAAACTAAAAATGAATACTTTGATGAACACAAAGTTTAAGGTGTTAAAGGCCCTAGGTTAATAACATTCACATACTCTATTTATAAACATAATAATTGAAAGTAATATACATACTACATGATTTTAAGATCATTTATAGAAAGTTCAAAGTATTAAGGGGCTGGACATTTATTCTATTGAATATGTAGTGAGCAATTACTCAGATATGAGCCTACAAGTTAAAATATGAGTGACCTGGTCATTGCCAGGCATGTAAACAAGTAATTTCAGCTCTATCTGTTAAATGTTAATATGAAGTAAAAGAGGAAGCTGATCGTTTCGTGTGAGGGAACCAGGGAAAAGGCTGAATGAAAAGGTGACGTCTAGGCAGCATGTGGTAATGGGAACAGCATGCACAAGGAGGTGGCATAATTTGGGGAAAATTGGATTGGGGGGATTGGGTGTATGGAGAAGACTTATTAAGAAAAATGAGTCCTGCTGGCATCTGCCTTTTGATGGTATAGAGCAAGGGAAATGTTTTTAAAGGCAATGAGTGACATATAAACGGTGATTAGCTAATGTTGTAAGGAGAAAACCCTGGTGGTGTTTGTTAGAAGACACTTGGATGGGAGGAGGAAATGAGAAGTCAGGCACCAGGGAAAGAAGCTGTACAGCAGTAAGAAAAAGGACTTCTGGCCAAGATGGAGGGTGCAGGTGGAAACACTGTACCTCCTCGCACAACCAAGATTAAGGTTAACAAATATTTACAAACAATAACACAACCAGAACTCAGAAAATTGAATTACGGAAATCCAACAACCATTCAACAAGACCAGTAAGAGGGGCGGAATCAGCAGTCGGTGAAGAGGGAACGCAGCAAGAAAAGGCAGTGGCTGGCAGACCCAGAGCGCCAGGGAGCATAGGTGGCATGGAGCTTGCAGACCCCAGACGCGGGAAGGAAACAGAGCGGAGCATGCAGGGCGGACACACATTCGAGCACAGATAAATTAGGCGCTTGTGGGAGGCAGCAGAGGATGCAGATCTGAGAGAGCACGGAACAGGCGCCATTGTTCCCTCTCTGACCCCTGCCCCCACAGGCCACATCACAACCCAACAACATGGGTTGCCCTGCCCTGGTAAACACCTAAGGCTCTGCCACCCATATGTAACAGGAGCCACCTACCCAAAAATGACTCAAACAGAACAGATCAAAGCCCCAGAGCCAATGCTTTTAAGTGACCAAGAGATAGCCAACCTATCAGATGCACAGTTCAAAACACTGGTGATCAGGATGCTCACAGAACTGGTTGATTTTGGTCGCAAATTAGATGAACAAATGAAAGCTACACTAAGTGAAATGAAGGAAAATGCACAGGGAACCAATAGTGATGGGAAGAAAACTGGGACTCAAATCAATGGAGTGGACCAGGAGGAAGAAAGAAACAACCAAACAGAAAAGAATGAAGAAACAAGAATTCAAAAAAATGAGGAGAGGTTTAGGAACCTCCAGGACATATTTAAAAGCTCCAACATCTGAATTATAGGGGTAGCAGAGGGGGAAGAGGAAAAGCAACAAGTGGAAAACTTATTGGAACAAATAATAAAAGAGAACTTCCCCAATCTGGCAAAGGAAATGGACTTCCAGGAACTCCAGGAAGCTCACAGAGTCCCAAAGAAGGTCGACCCAAGGAGGAACACACCAAGGCACATCATAATTACATTAGCCAAGATTAAAATGAAGGAGAGAATTCTAGAAGCAGCAAGGGATAAGGGGACAGTCGCCTACAAAGGAGTTCCCATCCGACTGTCAGCTGATTTCTCCAAAGAGACCTTGCAGGCAAGAAGGGGCTGGAAAGAAGTATTCCAAGTCTTGAAAGGCAAGGACCTACATCTAAGACTGCTCTATCCAGCAAAGCTTTCATTTACAATGGAAGGGCAGATGAAGTGCTTCTCAGATAAGGTCAAGTTCAAGGAGTTCATCATCGCCGAGCCCTTATTATATAAAATGTTAAAAGGACTTATCTAAGAAAAAGATAAAAAATACGAACAGAGAAAGGACAGCAAACTCACAGTTATTAACATCCACACCTAAAATAAAAGCAGACTAATTGGACACATAAAACAGGAGTGGAGACACAGAAATGAAGATCATGTGGAAGGTTAGCAACAGGGGAGTGGGAGGAGAATGGGGGACAAGGTACAGAGAATGAGTAGCATAGAAGGTGAGGAGAAAATAGACAGGGAGAGGGCAAGAGTAGTGTGGGAAATGTAGAAGCTAAAGAACTTATGACCCCTGGACATGAACTAAAGGTGGGGAGTGTGGTGGGAGGGGGTGTGCAGGGTGAAGGGGAATGAAGGGGGGGGAACGGGACAACTGTAATGGCATAATCAATAAAATATATTTTAAAAAAGAAAAAGGAGCTAGTAACTAGTGGTGGTTGAACTCTTAAGAGAAGGACTGGACAGATCAGTCAGAGAGAATGTAAGTGACATTGGTGAGCAGGTAGGTAAGGTTAGTTTGTATTCAAGATACCACTCTTGGTTCTAACTCAGACAGTTAAGGTACAGAGTGATACTGTTGTATGTTTTCTTTGTTTAAAGTAGGGAATCCATGTACTGGAGCAGAGTTAGCCACTATAATGATAACTATTGGGATTGTTGAGTTGAGGCTTCCAAAGGCATCCAGTGACTGCTGTTGACTTACTCATCAACGTATCCTAGGAACTTAGAATTCTAGTTACTTGCTTTTCAAAAGCATTTTACATTTGAGCCATCCTGCATAAGGGTAGTAACAACCATTAGTAGTCAGTTTTGGGGGTTCTACCTTCCTGGTGGGGAAATAGAGCCCAAAATGATAGTGAAAGCTGCTGAGCAAAGTGGTTTGATTTATATGTTTGCTTCCCTTCACCTATTAGTGAACATGGGATCTCTTACAGCAGGTTTCAACCCTGGGCATGGTTGGCATTGTATGCACAACTGGACATCCAGGACTGGAGGGGGGCCTTTCCCCCAGTGGCTTCTCTAGAATTTCATGTGTCTGTCTGCATTACCTAACAGCATGTTGCTGCCCCTCCACCCCCTCCTCAAAGCAGCCCTTCGATAATGGTCTAGTAGCAAATGAGTCTGTTCTGATACAAGCAGAACTGGCTAGAATTAGAGCTTTGGGTCCCACGGGCTTATGTGAATGATCTGTTTAACCAGTTACTTATTCAGCATCACTCGTAAGGCTCTCTTAGACTGCCAGTATAGAAAGAAGGAACTTGTTCTGTTTTTGCTGAAGAAGCATACTCACTCTTTTGTCTTAGATGTGGGACATGCATAAAAACAAACGTAGTTATATAGTGAACAAAGGCTCATCGCTTTGACACTAATTAGCTTTGTGAGGTTGTACCAGACTAAACCCCTCTGTGCCTCGGTTTCCTCATTAAAATTGAGATGAGACTGCTGTTTATGCTGTTGGTTGTTGTAAGGATTAAATGAGTTAATGTATTTAATATACTTAGAACAGTGACTGGCACACAGGAAGCACTCAGTTCATGTTGGTCCACAGATGAAAAAGTTTCAGGCATTTATTTACTCAGACTCTTATTTCCAGTTTGCACTTGCCTCTCCTGACTTGGTGGGGATGGGAAATGGGGCAGGGGTGGGGATGCTGAGGAAGAAGAGGAAGTGACAAGGAAATATGCTCGAATTTAGTAATTTATCCTTGGTCTCTCTTTTTGTAGCTATTACCTCCCATAAGCAATTGTCTACCTTCCATACCCTCATAAAGATGTAATAATCTTCTTAGACTTTCTGTGTACAATATGTTCTTTAGTCCTGTCTCCCGGATGTTGTTTCCTCCCTTTACAGCTTGTTCCCAAGAAGTTTGCCTTCCTAGCAAGTTCAGCACTTAACCTGTCCCCTTTCAAAACTCGGACAAACTTAAACTCCCAGCCACAGCCCCTACCTTCTAGCAACTTTTGGGCTGCTTAAAAATAAACTTTTCTTGAGCTATAGTTTTCTCTTTTGTAGTTTTCTTGGTGTGAATCTGTCACATAAATAATGGAATAAATGGAACTTGGCAGGCTGAGCTACAGTATGCTTTATATTTAACAATGTTTATGACACTTGAGATGTTCTGAAACACTAGATTGTATTCCTTAGTAAAGAACCTTGGATTCCCTATGAAGGTACTGTCACAAAACTAGATTTGGGGGAGTGGGGGTGATTGAACTGTAGTATTTCGTGTCTTGTACTAATAGTAATAATAATTATTTAGGTCATGACTTCCAAAAGGATTTTTTAAAAATCTGACTTTTTTTTGCCTCTGTCTTTGGTATATAGATTTGCCTTTCTTCTCTGAATTTGTTTTAATGAATTGTTTTATGTCAAGATGTATTTTCTTATTAAATTAGTACCCCTGCCACTTTTTTAGGTACACCAAATAAAAACCAACCGTGATTTTTTTTTCCTATATTTATAGGTCCTCTTCCTGATGGATGGGAACAAGCCATGACTCAGGATGGAGAAATTTACTATATAAACCATAAGAACAAGACCACCTCTTGGCTAGACCCAAGGCTTGACCCTCGTTTTGGTAAAGGTTCATCTCAAAACCTTCCTAGATATTTTTGATTACTATTTTTTGTACGTGAATTTGAGACGTTACATTTAAATAAAATTGCATTGCTTTATAGTATTAAAAAATGACTGCCCACTCAACTTTTCCAGTACTGTTTTTATATCTTTTACTTTAAACCTGAGAAATTCAGGTTTAAATCAGCTGTTTCACTTAGATTCTTTGGGATGGGATTGAAGGAATGTTGTGGTGGTTCACTAATCAGAATCTCTGTTCTTTCACATTTTTGGGAGACACGGTAATTTGTTTAAAATGATCTTTCTAGCTCCAACAATAATCAGGCTGTCTTGCTGCACCTAAAACCTGGGGCACCAGCTTTCATTAGTGACCTGATGTCTGCCTGTGCTTAATTTCAGAGAGCAACGAGTTACTGTCCTGTGGCCTGGGTATTGGAGTGTTTCCAAACCTAAAAGGGGGTGGGGGCTGTCACCTAGAAGTAAGACCAATGACCGCATTTTTTTTCCTACTCTCCAGGGGTTCTTTGTTTGTTTGTTTAGTAAAGTTCTTTTCTTTGTTTTACATTTAGGAAATAAAAAGCAAAGCCATATTCCTCTGCAAATCACATCATTAAGTCACCAATTTGCACAAAAGAATATTTCCCTCCCAAATGTGCACAATAGTGTACAAACCCTTCAATGCCTTTTTATCCAAATTTTTTTTCACTGTTTTCAGTTTCTTCAGTTAGGTTTCTGAGATATTTTTCCAAAGCCATGGAAAAATGACTCTAAAAAGGAGCAGATCATTGTGGTTTCAAAGTTTTCTTCTTGGACTGAATGCAGCTAAATGAAAACAATGTGCAGATCACTGAGTAGGTTAGACTGAGGGGACAGGGAACCTTTGAAGTTTTACAGGGGTTGACCTAACAACAACTGTGGGGCCCTTACGGGAAAGAGGAATTAACTCTGTGAATGCCATCAAAACACAATCCTGAGGTGGGGCTGGGAGAAGAAAACTACCCAGAGCTGGTGGGGAAAATAACTTTCCTGTCAGGAACATTATGAACAGTTCTCCTGTGTCTTTATGTACCTTTAAATAACCCCAACATTTGGGTTGGCCAGCTTTGTGGATTGTACCCCTTACTCATGTGAAGTCAAAGGTGGGATCAGGGCAGAGACTGTCATTTTGACAGATATCCAGCTTGGCTTAAATGCTCCCCTTTTGAGCTTCAAGACCTATTTAGGTGTTAAAAAAGTTATATGGCATGTTAATAATTTGCAACTTCAGATTCTATTTAATACTTGAATAAGTCCTTGTGGTTGAAACAGGAAACCAAGTAAGGTAGAGAATTTAATAAATGTTGCCATTTGTATGGACTGGAACGATAACAGCCGTGTTTCCTTAAATCATCTTTAATGAATTCAACTTGTCCACGTTTTGGAAACTTTAAAATGGTACTGTGGTTTTTTTATACTCCCACCCCCACCCCCAACATAAGGTTATGAAAGATGGTGATTAACTCTTAGTTAACTGCAGAATCGGGAATTGGAACAAAGCTGATTTTTTTTTGTTGTTGTTCTTAAAATATTTTCAGTTACAACGGTGAAACAAAACAGTGTGGCTATGAGTATGAGCTTCAGTAGATTCATTAATTACACCCACAGCTTGTTCCTTTGTTTTAAATCAGAGAAAGTACAAAAAAAAAGTTCTTTCTCCCTCCCTCCAACACATATGTACACACAAACATACAATTAGATATGCCAAAAAAAGTTTTATAAAATTATCTTACTGCCTTTAGTTTCCCTTTTTGGGCCCACTGTGTATGTGTATTCCAGACAGGCTTGACAACATGCCAAAGCTTTTTATTTTGTAGCCCGACTTTTAATCTGTTCCAGACCTTTTCAGTCAGAGAGCTCAAGTGTAACTAAAGGCAGGGGGCAGAAAAGAAGGGAAAAAGTGTGGGTTTCTCTGATCTAGAGTGACAGCAAATAAGACGAGCTGTTAGCTGCCGAATTTGAAGGAATTTTCCTTGAAATCTGCAGTTCTGTAGCGGATTGTGTTTTATCTCTGCCAAAAAAATATAAACTATCCCCTTTCTGACCTTTTGAGCCATGCAGACACAAGCAAGTTGTAGGTTAGTGCTTTTGTGGTTTTGGATTTGCTTTCCTATGCACCCCAAATCTATATCAATTCTTAGCTTAAGTCAGGCTGACCTATGTCTTTTGACATTTTAGAATGTAAGATACACCTCTGTATAAGCTTAACTTTTATCACTCAGCTCCTTCAAACACCACTCTCTTTTATATTACATTTAGAACAATTTATCAATTCTTCACATCCCACATGAAGTTAATAAATCACCCATTTTATTTTTGGAAATTAAATAGAAACTTGTGAATTGGTTCTTTTTCGTCTGATTTTCTTTAACATTTAAAAACAGTATATCTTTGACGTTGATATTATTTTAGAGAATTGATTAGTAATTGGTAACAAATCATGAAGTAACATGGCAGTAAGGACTCATTGATATTTATTGGCTTTGGAAAAAGGAGGGCTTTTGTTTGCTTGTTTTTAAGGAATCATATTAGGAATGTTTTTTAACTTGCATTAAAGAAAATTGATGCTTGAGTATTATGTGGGCCATTGAATTATTTCATGTAAACATTCTTTTTTCCAAGAGATTTTATACTTGTAAACATGGAGTCTCAGGTTTAAACATTTCTTTGTACATTGTAGAATTATTGTTTTATATGATGCATTCATATGAATATTTTCCCATGAAAGCCCTAATGAAAACACACAAAAAATATAATTCCTTTTCTTTAGAATGAAAGATCTACTCCAAAGTCTAGGAACTGATCTTTAATATATAATGTTATTGCTCCTATTGTTTATATAAAGGACATTAAACAGTGTTAGCAATCTGTGTTTCTGGAAATAAGTGCTGATAATACCACTGGGATAAAGACATTTTTAGTGTAAATAAAATATTGGAACCAGAGATTTGGGCTAAAACGTACATCACTGGACAGTCTAGTATGGCAAAAACAAAATCTCCTTTAATTCCTAACAACAATTCTATGTCTAGAAATTCTGTTCATGGGCATGTTCAAAGGTGATTAAAATCCAGATGTTGATGTTGGTCCTTTGTTTCAGTTTCCCAAAACTTAACTCTGTGCTGTGTGTGTGTGTGATATAATTTCCTAAAATATTAATGAAATTAAAAGAATATATATACATATATATATAATTTAAGTTCTAAAGCCAAAAGTTGTTCAGCCTGTATTATCAAAGTTAAATACTTTGTATCAATAGAGGTTTATTAAAATTTATAACTATTTAGACATTCATTAACCTTTTTCGTTTAAGACCAAATATTTCTGATAGCTGTTATAAGTAATATTTTACTTTTGCTGAAAGTTCACCTAACGACCAATTAAATACTTAAGTCTGTTCTAGTAGAGATGGAAAAAAACCTCTAAAGGCTGTAGGAACTAAACTTGTGACCCATTTAATGGAGTCTTGGGTAGACAGAGTGTCAACATCTAATCATTTGAATTTTATTAAAGTAAGTTTCTTAATATCTATGCATTAAAAACTAATTTTTTGGGTTTTGTTTTGTTTTGTTTACTCTCTTACAATCTTTCCTGGTTAACCTAAATTGTTAGTATTTGGTTGTGGGCTACTACTTACGATAGGGGAAGTAAAGATGTTTCAGGTAAGGAGAGCTGTTGCTAAGTAAAAATTTTTAACAGAAAAACCTCACAAAATTTGGCCCTGAAAAAAAATTTATAATTCCTCTAATCAGTATTTTTCAAAAGAGGAGGGATATATTCCGGGCACTGCAGGACAGTCAGCATCCCTGGCTCTTGCCCACTAAATGCCATAGTGCCAGCCCATCGTTGTGACTCCACAAATCAACAATATGTGTTTTTTTAAATGCTGGGAGAAGGAGAGGTATTGCCCCCCAATCTGAGCTCCTTTAAGATCCAGGGAAGTTGTGACCAATCCAAAGTTACATAGTTAAGTGATAGAACTAAAATCTGAACATCTTTCGACACCTAGAAATTTTAAGAAATTTAGTTAATCTTTCAGAAATACAGCCAATTCACCAGTAGTGATACATGGCAATTTCAGAAGGAAGAAGACGAGACGACAGTGGTTAATGCATTTACCTCTTTGCTATATCGTGACTCATCTTGAGGAAATTACTGAAAGGTAATGAATGAGCTCCCAGTTACAGAAGAAAATTATAAGGTATATGATTGGAGCAGACTGCACAGCCATGTAGATGAATTATCATGCTTCACCTCTATCGTTTTAGTAGGAGATTATCTTTTAACCTCTCCCTTTACTGGAAGCTTACCACAGTATAAACAGTTTGTTCTATGTAAGGAAAGTTATAATGACCAGAAAGTTTGTGTTCCTTTATTACCCAGATATGTACTTCCTTCAAATTTGTGGATACAGTTCTAATCCCAGAGACATTCTTTCCTAACTATGGTTTCTCCCTTTTTTTTTATGTATTAAAAGTTCTGAGTACTTTACCAGTTCACTCTTCTTCTGGATGTCTTTCATTGTAGTATTTTATATGTATATTATCCAGTGAAAAAAAATAGTTATGGCATTGCTTTGACCTGGCATTTTATTTTATGTACCTTCCAAAAACCCATTTTGAAAAATCTACAGTAGAAGTTAGCTAACATCCTGTTTTTTACATGGTAGTTATATACAGTGAGGGGCAAAAGTGGGTTTACCAAAACCATTTATTCTTATACTATTTGTTAATTATTGCATTGTCTTCCATAGCAATAGCTGTAAACCTACTTTTGCTCCACCTTATAATGTACTGCATTCAAAAGAATTAAATGATGATGTAGAAAAATTTACCTACTCAACTGAGAGTTCAGAGACTCAAGTTCTCCTGGTAATGAGCTTGTTCACAAAGTTGTCTCACTTCTCCCGACTTAATTGGTCTCTTCTGTAAAATGGGACTGTATTCTCCTGGATGCCTTAAGAACATTTCCAGTCCTTAATTAAATATGATTCGCTAGATTATGAATTCTTCAGTGACTGCTTTGGACCCTTGCTTGAGGTTACTTCTGAATAGCCCTACAGGTTTGAGTTCATTGAACTATTTATTGTACCATTTTAAGTTTAGTTTTTGGTTCTCTGGTCACAGCTGGGAATTACTTTTGAAGAGGAGACAGGGAAATCTTTCAGCCTTTAATCTAAAGATAAGCCTTATCACATGGTGAGTATGCCCTGGCAAACCAAACTGATGGGGGGGATGGGCAGTGCTGGGTGGAATAGTTAAGTTTTGTCTACAGTCTGAAACCTTGGAAGCATATAGAAATTTAAACATGCTTATATTAGCAAGGCTCAGCTTCACTGCTTTAAAGATGGTGCATTTTGGTATGTTTTCTTTCTAAAATTTAAAGTTGCATAATGGAAAGCCTGGCGTAAGCTGATATGAGGTATAGTTCCAGGCTGTGCACTTACTTGAAGCCTGATTTAAAACACACAGATTGTTTTGAATTGTTGCCCTTGTCCATTTTTTTACTTCTAAAACAAGCACTTACTGAAATGAATAGTTTATTGCATAAGATTATAGAATATCAAAATTAGTTTAATACTTGAGGTTTGCAGTTTTCTTTTTTTTAAAAAAATCTATTAGATTCAGGAGGATGGTGCTAAAATAGTTTATTGATCATGGTAAGCAATCTCTCCACTACTTGCCAAGGGTGAGTAGACATGTTAACGAAGTTAAATTAGTATGTAGTTTCTACTTGACAGTGATTCAATTATGCAGATAATTGTATGGCAAAAAAATGCTGTCTTTGTCTACAAAATTTATTCATACAGAATTTTTAAACTTGAAAGCTTAAGACCACCAAAGTCAGTGAATGATAATTTACATTAATGGTTTATTTGTGTTACTAAAACTTTAGTGTAATTTTCTTTTAAAAATTAGTTGCAAGTTGTATTTGTATCAACTCTGCATCAATAGCAAGTATTTTATAAAGTGTGCTGAAGAAAAGAGCCATTTGGTAATGCCACCTTTGGTGCCAACCCAGAGATTCAGATACAAGAAGCAGAAAAAGCCGTTATATAGACTTCCCAATGGATAAGTCAGATAGATTTCTGTTGAAATGAATCAGAATGATTTAGAAAGGAGACTGGTTCATAGTTTTTATTTTGTTTTATACTCATTTCATTCTGCTACGCTGGTTGCTGAGGTCATTTTAGAACTCCTTCTGGACTTGCTTCAACTTGGAGATTCTCCTGTGCATTACTAATAGTGTCCTACTAACTAGGGGTAGAAACTGTTTCAGTGCGTATTTACTCATTCAGCAAATATTTGAGTGCCAGTTATGTACCAGGCACTGTACTTAACCCCGTCAGGGAAGGGGTTGCAGGCCACTAGACAAATAAATCATTACAAAATGTGTTCAGTACAAGGAAAGGCAATAAACGAGGTGCCATGAAAGAGCATAATGAGGGTTGGAAGAAGCCTGCGTGGTCGTCTGTGGCTGGGGAAGGCTGTTTTGAAGAGGGATGTTAGAGGGTGAGAAAAAGTCTGTCACATTCTTGACTATATAAAAGAACCATCTTTTTTGCTTATTTGTAAAAACTGAGATATGCATCTCTTCTAAATTATAACTTCCTCTGTGAAAGAGCATTAATAGTAATAGATAACATGTAATCATAAATAAAGCTATTATTAATAGAACTATTACTCACTAACATGAATTCATGGTGGCAGGTTTATTTTAAAATATAATTCTTACTTTTCTCTTTAGACCAGTAGTCTTATTATCTGAACTTTCTCTCCAAACTAGGCTTTAAACGTTATTTTTCATAGTAGAGGAAAAAAACATGGCTGTACTCTGGGGTCAGAAAGCTTGAAAGCTAGATAGAATACTTTCTCCCTTCTCCTCCTCACCTCGTTTAGCAACCCCAGAGTCCTGCCCCAAAGTGCTTGATGAAGTGATGAGGAGAAAATGTTCTCCTGAGTTTTTTTTAAAGCTCCATCCATAATTGTATTGTTTGAAAAATACCATTATAGTGAATTTTCATGCTAGTCTTTTGATAGACAGTTGAATTACGAAGAAATTGACCGAAATAATGATGTTTTTGGTATTTCTCAACAATTTAAAGATTTAAATATAGTTAAGTGGTCTCTAGGTTCTGTGATTCTAAGTGAAATGACCATAAGGAAATCACTTTTACCATAGGCTGATTGATACAACAGTTAAGTTCCTACAGCATCTTACCAACATTACAACAAAATGACATTGGTTTTTTGAGGACCTGCTGTACTTTTAACCCAGTTTTGGAGCTCTGAGGTTGGTTCTTGGAAAGGGAGAGAAGTGCAAAGTGTGGGGGAGAGAGATTCCTTTGTTTATGACAAGACTTAAAGTCATAGAGGAGGTGAACTGTTAGCATGTAATGCAAAGCAAAACAATGAGATGCCTACCCCTTTATTTCCAGAGAATGGCTAAAACCAAAGAGATGATAACAAGTGTTTACTAGACTATGAAGAAACTGGAATGCTCATACATTGCTGATGGGATTGAAAAAATGATGCACCTACTTCGGAAGAGTTTGGCAGTTCCTCAGAATGTTAGAGAGATACCATATGACCTAGCAAATTCCATTCCTAGATATATATGCAAAAAAATTAAAAATACACATCTACACAAAAACCTGTACATGAATATTTAGAACATCATTATTCGTAGTAGCCAAAACATAAAAGTAACACAAATGTCCAACAGTTGCTAAATGGACTAACAAAATGCAGTATACCCATACAGTGGTATATTACTTGCCAATAAATAGGAATGAAATGCTGATACCACAAGAAGGATGAATCTTGAAAACATCATGCTGTTTGAAACAAGCCAGTCACACAAGGGTGTATATTGTTTGATTCCCTTTATATGACATGTCCAGAACAGGCAACTCCATAGAGACAAAGTAATTCCTGGTTGCCAGAGACCAGGTAAGGGGCAATAGGAGGTGTCCTGCTAAGGATATGGGGTTTCTTTTAGGGTGATGAAAATGTTCAGAAATGAGATTAGTGGTGATGGTTCTAGAATTCCATAAATATGTAAAAACTGTTCAGAGCGAATTTTACGGTTTGCGAAATATCTCAGTAAAACATTTTTTAAAAACCATTCCTGACATGGCATTTTCATCAAGTGTTGGGAAACATCTTTTGCATATTAATAATAAAAAGATACAATCAGTCATTAGATTAGGACCCTGGTCTTTTGCTCCTCTTGTAAAAGACAAAATTTCAGTGTGAATAAAATAGTGTGAACTTTCACTGAAGAACCATCACTTTATATTGAAATATTTAAGTTAAGCAAATAGTAGATGATTCAGTTCCCTAGGTCATGTATTAAACACTTAACACAGGATGTTTTGTGTTTTATGTTTACTGTGTTAAGATTGACAGATGGACTATTTGTGTTTTTAGAAAAGCATTCATTTCTTTTAATACATCTATTTTACAGTCTTTAGTACCCTTGTAGGTTTGGGAAGAACCTAAAATTTGTTTTAAACGTTATGAACAAACTAGTAGAGCCGTGTTAGCCGTGTTAGTTGTTTTAAATGTTATGAACAAACTAGTAGAGCTGTGTTAGTATGTTAAAATGTAGTGTCTGACACTTGATAACAAAGTAAAAAGGTGCTTTTTTTTCATTGTGGGAAGTTTGTTGAAAGTAATGTTTCAAAAGTTCCAAAATTATTTCTGGTTTTAAATTTATAGTCAATTATTTCCCATTTAAATTTATACTTTATCTCTCAGGATTCAATTTCTCATCCTAAAGCTAAGGTTTGATGACCAGTTCTGTAGTCCTTTGTACTATTCCAAGGTTGAGGTTACAAATTATGTAAATGTAAAAATTGTCTGAAGTTTCACAACTCAGATGTTTAAAATGAAATCTGGGGAGAGACCCATAGTGATGACCTACTTTCTTTTTAGAAGGTGGTCTCTTCTTTTTCTGTAATTGCTGAGTGGATGGTTTGCTACCTTAAAGCTGTCAGGATTGATGTAAGTAAAACCTGAAACAGTTACTATTTCATAGGCCAGGCTACCAGAATCCGAATTTTAAAACATAGCATGGGAAATTTTTTAAATTCAGTCATATTTTAGGGATCTTTTTTCTCTTTGCCTTTTAGAAATTGTATTAAAACTGGAAACATTGATTTTCAGTAGTTGATCATGGAGGGGAAGAAGTTGGTAATGCTTTTCTTTTCTAACTGCCCTGCCCCCTTTCCCCAGGAAACAAAGCCTGTTTTGTTTCATGCCTGCTTGTGAGGTCTGTGCTGCACCCCATGTGGGTGCACTGCTCTGTGCTTTGTTTGAAATGCTTGAGATACTCAGAAGGTAAAGAACAGGATGCTTCTGGAGAGGGATAAATCCCAGCTTCAGTAGATAAACAAGGTTGTTAGAATTGGTCGTCTACCCGGGAGCTCTTTATATGGAAACCTTGTAACACTGCTTGTATCCATAGGTAACAGCATTTAGGTAAACACAACATTTAGGTCCTAAAATGTTCACCATTTATTAGCCAGAGAGGCTGTTGCTGTTGCATGTTTTGTGGATTTTCTGTTCAGTTATGCAGAGTTGTTTTTTAATCTTTTGATATCCTATTGTTACCTCTCTGTGGTTTGGAATAGTCAGATAAACCTAGATTTGGAAAAGACGTGACCGATTTGGTATGCCATCAGCAGTGGTCACTGTCATTAGTGATGGCTGCTTATGGTTTCTAATCCTAGGAAAAAGGTTAAGAAGCAGAGGATATTCACCTCTTTATTTTCATGCAACTTTATTATTGTCCAATTAGCTTTCACAAGGAATATATATTTTATTAATTTATTAAATGCTGTAGTACTTAATAAAAATCCAAAGTGGAAAGCTGAGAATGTTTCATAGATAAAATGTTCGACAGTGTATAGCTGTAGAATCTGTTTTGAAATCAGTCATGTCTTACAGTTCCAACACTGTTGAATTTACCAATGAGGTATTTCCTAGCAGTTATTTTTTTTCCCATTGTATTTGTTTAATTTGGAACTGAAAACATTTTTTCCCCAATGTCGTTGTTTACCCTAGGCCTCAGTCTATGAGGTGTTCGATGTATGTGGTGGATTCTCAGATCAGCCCCTCGATTCATACTTAGTTCATGTTACCAAACTTGACATAGCACAATGTGTGCAGACGTCTCTGTGGGAAATACGTTGAGTGTCCTGGAATGCCAGGAACACATTCCATCAAAAGAGAAAGATCCCTAAGAGGGTTGAGCTCAGACTCAGTCTCCACCACACATTTTTTTCCATTTAGATCCTCCAGGACAGATAAGTGTACATATCTTTGTGAATCACAGAATTCTTTGAAACCGTGAGCAGCATGGTAAAGTGGGAGGAGGTTTAGGAGGGTATGGGAATTCAGGCCTTGATCGTTATCTGTAGGAGTACTAACCTTAAAGTTCAAAAGGAACTTTTCTGGAAAAGGGAGGACAGCAACATTTATGGAATGGAGGAAACAGAATTAGATAAATGACTGAATTGGTGGTGTTCAACTCTAAGTGCAGTCTGTTTGCCTCTACAGGACGTGTTTTTCAAATCATACTACAGTGCCTGTTGTTTGTGCATTTAATAACGTTGGTGATAGGTAGATACAAGCAAATTGTGTTAAATGAGGTTGTTGATTGGTGCCTGGCAAATGTTAACTCTCGTATATTTTTGGCTTTTTCCCTTTACATTCCCCTATAAAATACTAAGCTATAGACCATAATTGTGAAAGTTTTAGCCATTTGTCCTTTGTAAAGACATTTGATAAATAAGTCTGACCTTGTTTTCCATATAAGACATTAAGACGGCTTTGAACAATATGGAGTAGTGAGTCATTTCATGACATCTGCTTCTCTCTGCTCTTCCAGACAAAATATTTGAAAGAGATAACCAAAAAGACATAACTTATAGTCCTAATCTCTGTGGGTCAGAAAATAAAACCACACAAACCAGTGAGCAAGGGCAGGACTAGGGGCCTGCCAGATTTAGGGGCCATTCAGCTCCTGAGGATATCAGGAAGTCATAGTTACAAACAAACAGGGAAGTAAGAAACAGGCCCAACTGTAAAAACCATGTGTGGAACCGGCTGGCTTTATCCTAATACAAAAGCAAGGGCTGACTATGTGTCCAGTCACAAATTTCAAAAATCAATATACAGACCACAGGCTTTTAACCACATGCACTAACATTAGATCCCAATAGTAAAAAGTTAGCTTCAGTAAATAAATAAATAACTTGCCTTACCAGCTGTCAAAACATGAAAGTTGTGATTAAAAGTGTGGTATCAAGTATAAGAGTAGCTAGATTAATGACCAGGATAGAAAATCCAGAAATATAACAACAAAATATGGAAATTTAATCTGGTAAAGATGATTGGAGGAAGGATATACTTTACATGAGCTGTGTCTGGAATCATGGACAGTTGTGAAGATGAAGTTAGGTCCGTTCATGTTGTACACCAGTATAAATTCTAAAGGGATTGAATTGCCAAATAAATACATATGTAGTGTATAAAGCAGAGCCATTAGTTTTGAATTTCAAAACTGATGAATTCATTTGTAACCTGGGAGTAGGGAGTGAGGAAGTTCAAATTTCAAAAAATGTTGATAAATTTGACTAACTTAAAAAATAAACTTATGGAAAAAATAAACTAAAAAGACAATACACTGAGGGAAATTGTTTTTAACTTAGTATGACAAAGGTGTGTTTTTTTTATCCCTAGTATATAAAGATTTCAGTAACCCTATAGTAAAAGATAAACAGAATTCATATTAAAATGCAAATGGGCCTTTAAACTGTGGAAGTTGACCAAACTTTTGTAATACTGGGTTGGCCAAAAAATTTGTTTTTTCTGTAAGTTGGCTCTAATAGCATTTAGTTGTCTTGAACTTCACTCAAAACAATTTTGTTAGATTGTATTGTGACAGCTGTCATCTCATCATGCATTTTTTTAAAAAACTCACCAAAATTGGTATATTTTTATGTAGCCATTTTAATACTGAAAATGGAAAAAAATAAGCAACATTTTTGGTATATTAGGCTTTATTTCAAGAAAGATAAAAACGCAACTGAAACGCAGAAAAATATTTGTGCAGTGGATAGAGAAGGTGCTGCAACTGATCAAATGAGTCGAAAGTGGTTTACAAAGTTGGGTGCTGGAGATTTCTCACCAGACAGCGCTTCGTGGTTGGGTAGACCAGTTAGACCAGTTAAAGTAGGTACTGATCAAATTGTAACATGAATTGAGAACAACTGATGTTAAACCACGGTGGGAGATCGCTGACATACTCAAAATGTCCTAATCAGTAGTTCTTCGTGAAAATGAAAAATGTGTCTTATTTTTGGACAAAACTAAATAAACATTTTTGGCCAACCCAATAAGACATAGCAAAATAAAATCATACTGTGGGACCATTTCTCATCATTCAGAATGGCAAAAAATCCAGAGGTTTGGCAAGGTTTGATGAATCAAGAGGCACTCTTTGTATATTACTGGTAGGAACACAACAAAGTAAACCCCCCCCCACCACCACCATATGTGTGGGAAGGAGGGGGCGGTTTGGCAATGTTAATTAGTTTTTAGCTATTAACTCGGCAGTCTCTCCAATTTAAGTCTCTATCTCAAAAATGTAAAAATAGAATAAACAAAATGGTAACAGTTACCTTTTAAGGGTGGGAAGTGTAGAGTAAGTCCCTAAAATTCAAAAGCAAAATGTCACAAGTAAACAGTATAATGATTGGTTGGCTGAATCATGCAGAGAATTATTTCACGTGACTTTTAACTCGAGTGATTTGACTGTGTACATCTAATGAATTAAGGACCAAAAAAATGACCACCAAAGTCAAAAACTTTCTGAAAATTCAGTAGGTTGAATTGAATTGAGGCATCTGAGAGTGGTTGGTCTGTAATTTTTCTTCTAGTATCCTTGGTTCTTATTGATACCATGCTGGACTCAGAAGAGTTTGTCAGTCTAAAGGGAAAATTGGTCAGATTTCTATATTGTTGTATCTTAAATAGCTAAATTTCTGCCTCAGTGAATACTCAGGAACATTTTAGTGGTTTCTCAGCACAAACTTTGTGCCAGACCCTGTTCTAGGCATTGAGGATATATGTAATTAGAATATTCTCCTTACTCCTGTAGTGCTTCAGTCTAAGAGAGTATACAAATTTATAAATAAAAAATTATTGTCAGATGAGAGATGTCAGTAGACAAGCTGGAAAAGTCTGGAGGTTAGATAATTCTTAATGTTCATAATAGACTCTGGGAAAAGCTGGAGAGGTTGCTTAAGTAAACCAAAAATTCTCCAAGAAAAATTAGCATGCCCTGGCCTCTTGGCTCAATTGGTAGGAGCATTGTTACCATGCACCAAAAGAAAGCAACCAATCAATGTTTCTCTCTCCCTCTCCCTCTCCCTGCTCTCTCCCTCTTCCCCTTTGTCTCTCCCTCCCCTCTCTTTAAAATCAATACCTCAAATGAGGTTTAAAAAAATAAAAGTTAGCAGTTACCAAGGTTCTCTGTGAACAGAAGAGAGCGCGTGAAAAACCACAAGGAGTTAACTCTGTGGCTAGAAGGCCGGTACGTCACAGGAGCTGCAGTGTGTGTTAGTTCAGATTTTGGTAGTCAGGTTCATGAGACAGATAGCTTTGTGACTGTCCTTTCTTCCAGTGTCCTTCTTAAGGTAACAGGATTATACCAGCCTCATAAAAATACTGTGGAGTATTCCTTTTTTGCTATTCTCTGGAAGACGTTGTATGTATAAGATTGGTATTATTTCTTCCTTGAATATATATGAAGTTGTTTGGGCCTGAAGTTTTCTTCCATCAGGATGCATTAAACACTTCGAAGGAATAGTGACCCAACATTGGACCTTAAAAAATTGAATGTCTGAAAATGTGATACATATATCATAACATTTTCATATAATAAAGCTTCCATGTGCTTGTTGAGGTTACCACAATCCACTTTGATCAATGTTGTGTCAATGACCGAAATTCACTAGTATGAGAATCCAGTCCATTTTAATTGTCAAATGGTGTAATTTAGGTTCAACTGAAAAAATAGGAACTACCTGGTCTGTATGGGGTCTTGTGTTGAATGAGACAGATCTCTGTCATCCAGGTGTTGGTAGGCTTATTTTATTAGTAGTATGCATCAGATCATTGTAACCTACTTCCTTTGTTAGAGGTGTGTATGTATTTTAGGATATATTAAGGATTGATCATTTTGGTGGGCTTTACTGCTCAGAATGTTTTGTCTCACTTGCTTTAGGAGATGCATTTTCTGACTAAATACATGTTTCTGTTTTGTAATAAACAAAGTTGGCACACCATTCCAACTTCAAAAAGTTACCAAAAATAACTCTCTTCAACTCAGTCCGTTAGTCACCCAGTTTCCCAGCAATAGAGCCAACATACGTTAATGCTTCTTGGCTGTTCTTCAGTTCATAGTCTCTGGACATGTGTGTAATGTATACCCCCCCTCCTTTTTTTACACTCTCTGCTCTGCACTTCATGTCTTAGACTGTTCCAGCTCACTCGTTACATGTTAGAGCTGCCTCTTGTTTCTTTTCTCTATGTCTGCCTTGCAGCTTGTAACAATGATGACAATAACAGTAATGATAAATTAATATAATCATTGTATTATTGATGGATTTTTAGTTTATTTCCAGTCTTACTGCACAGAAAACTAAGTTGAATATCCTTAAATGCTTTGAATAACTAAATGTCCTTTTCCTTGGCTAGTTTTTTAGGACAGATCTTTTGTTTCATTTCAGCCATGAACCAGAGAATCAGTCAAAGTGCTCCAGTGAAACAGCCACCACCTCTGGCTCCCCAGAGCCCTCCGGGAGGAGTCATGGGTGGTGGCAACTCCAACCAGCAGCAACAGATGCGGCTGCAGCAGCTGCAGATGGAGAAAGAGAGACTGCGACTGAAGCAGCAAGAACTGCTTCGGCAGGTGAGGCCACAGGTTAGAAACCAGCCTTCCACTTTTTGGGGTCTGTTTTCCTACATGAAGTTGGGCGTATTTCATTTTAGCATTTCTTAATTAGAGGAATGTTGTTTCTCTAAAACCAGAGTGACACAGAAACACTAGCCAGCTCTGTCCTTGTCTTAGTTTAGTTTCTTGACTGGCCTTCGATGACATGGGCTATAACATGTAAATCCGTATCTCAAAGAGATGTTTTGGCATTGTCATTGCACCAAGCAAAAATTGCAGGAAGCAAGGCTGTTTCCTCAGATGTACATGGAATTGTAGATTAGTATACTTCAGAAAATTTCAGTAAGGGGGAAACTCCAGGACATCACTTAGGGAAAAATATCTTTTACTTCAAATGAATTATTTTTCTGGAGGAATACATTAATATGATATTTCTCATATGACAAATATCTTTCATTGTTGGTGAATCAGTGATGTTTTATTTAAAGTATGATACGAGTTATCCTAAGTTTGGAAGGTCCAAAAGTGCCTTAAAATTACCTGCTTATGGATTTTTTTAATGTTGGGAAAAATAAGGAATTAGAAATCTTGAAACCTTTATGACGTTTTCCATCAGTTTTCTTTCAGAAAGTACTGTTGGTCTTTATGTTCTATAAGAATTGATAATCCCTCATCAAAAAATTCAATTTTTACTTTATCTTGATTGAGAGTGGTAAAGTCGAAGTTAAATAATGAAGTTGTGATCTTTTTTCTTTTCAGAGACACTCTGTCTGTTAACAAACATTCGGTACACGTATCCATACTCCCCACCACACACACACCTAAGTCATAGCAAACTAAGTGTAGACATTAAAAAATTACAATACTCTACATGTACATTTCTGTTACCAGGAACTAGGCATTTAAACAAGGTACTTTTTTGGAATGAGGGCTATATTTTAAAAGTATCTCTGGAGTATTAATGGAAATGCATGAACTCGATATAGTCATTGGACTCTGATTTGGGATTTGAGGAACTGGTGCCTGAGGAATTAAACTAAGCCATGGAATCCCAGACAGGCCCACCTTTGAACAGTTTGGGCTCCAGTAATCTCTCAGTGCAGCAATAGTGTGGTTGGCACCGAAGGTGGCCCCGATAGGAGCAAGAGAGCTTGTGCCAGTATGATGTCAGGAAGTGATCTTGAAAGAGAGATTTCTCTATCTGCCATTAAGAAGGTGGGGACAGGAAGCATATTAACCAGTTTTCTGTATCTCTGACTTTCTAACAAGTTGGTATAAAGGAAAAATTTCTCACTTAAATAAAACTTTATCATTAGAACAAGGGAACACCATCAAGAATATAATTACGTAGCTATTAAAAGAAATAAAGCAATTTAAGAGTATGTTTTACACAGCCTGTTTTAATTGCTTGCTTTTCATTTTGTTGCTACTGATGGTCTAAGTTAATATAACTATTAGTTTCAGATATGAATTGAAGACTGTGAAAACCAAGAAATCTTCTTAAGAAAAATGATTTTTATATTTTTTATTTGTAAAGTCTAGAAAGGGCTGTTTGTCATTTTGTTGTATGCTGTAGATCACCCTGGTTTGTTTTTTTGGTGTTTTTGTTGTTGTTTTGGTGGGCAAAATGCTGCTACTTACAAAACTCTTCCTTCCAAAGAGTTTTTTAAGTTTTATTTTCACTCTTACTCTGGGTGATGGGTCCTTGACAGAATAGCTTCACTTCCTTTAAAGGTAACTTCTTACTCTGTTTCTTCTTTACTGTCATCTGTGTTGTCTTTTTCTTACACTGAATGACAGACCTGCTCTGTTCTTATACTAATAGTCTCTATTTTTAGGATATTTTTGTTTTTGTTCTTTAGCAATCAGCATAAATTCGGTGTATCTTAAGTCTTTTTGCTTCCTGTGAATTTGTTCCGTTGACAGTTTCTCTTATCACTAAAACATCAAATTATATTTTTCCTGCTTCATCTAATACTCAGAAGCAAAGACCCTACCTGGCCAATATCAAATTTTATTTGAGTCCTGACACCTAAAGTCTTGCTGTCCTATCCTCAGTGCTATTCAACACCTTGGAAGGTGCAGTTTGTTACGTGGTGACTCGTTGGCTCCTGTCTTCGTCAGTCTGCTGCTTCTTGGGGTAGCTTGGGAATTCTGTGCTATGGTGATATGTCTGGATGCAATTTGTAAATCAGCCTACATAGCCAAACCATGTGGCTTAAAGTAATTTTTATCCATCTTATTTTTTACTCTTAGGCAATGCGGAATATCAATCCCAGCACAGCAAATTCTCCAAAATGTCAGGTAGGCTCTTATCTGATGTTTTAGCATTAAAAAGAAAAAGACAATAGGAAGGAGAGAAACTTGTGCTCCTGAGGCCTCTCCTCACTGAAGATTAGTGTAGAATATAACTTTGAACCATCTTTCTACCAAGAAGACATTGCTCTTCCCAGAAAGTCTGCACTATCTGCCCCCTTCTACTCCTCCCATGGAGCTGCTAGTATTCGTTTGGAATCCATGGAGGTCTTTTTTTATTCCACATTTGAAGTGTATTATGTCTCCATTGTACGTTCTGTTAGACTTGAAGTCTAATTTTTATATTGTGTAGCTTAAAATAGTATTAAATTAATAATTTTAACAGTAACCACATGACTTACTTGGATAGGCTACTATAGGAAGTTTTATTAAGAGTCATAATGATGCTGTTAGAAAAGGAAAATTTTCTTCCAGTGGACATCCTAAAGGAAGAATATCAAAATGACCGTAAGAGAAGGATCTCCCTGGGTAGTGTTGGGTTTCTTTGTTGGCTTGGATCAACATGTTTCTCCCTGATGAACCAGGAAGCAGTGGTTGTGAAGGTATCTTATTTAGAGGGAAAGATCGTAGTCATTTTCCTTCTAACACAGGCACTTATCTGACTTGTGGGAAGAAACTAATTCTTGAAACCCAAAAAATTCTGTGTTCAGTGGTCACAGGATTTGAAGGACTGGGGTAGGGGATCAAGCGCTCTTTTCTCAGGTGCGCAGAAGCAACTATAAACACCTCATATGATAAATGGCTCTTCTGCACTAGGCTAAGTAAGTAATTGTGCTAGAATCAGCTGTAGAAGTGAGAGTTGGCAGAATTTTGCTCATTTTGGGCACCGTTGTCCATTAGAGCACTGTGCTGAGAAAGTCAGATACCGTACTCATAGAGACCAGTTAATTTTGTGAGAGGAAAAACTCTGCTCTTTATCTCATTAATGCCTCTTTTAATCAAGAGATCAAGTAAGGGAATAATTCATAGAAGTCATCTTTGCTAAAGCAGCGAACACAGGCATTCTTGGAATGAGGGCCACTAATAACTACATCTGTCTGTGAAGAACATCGTAGCATTGGATCTTTATACAGTAAAGATCTTTTCTCCATGCTTTTTCTCTGAAGTGTTTTTTGAAAGAAGGCTTTTATTTGTGCTAAACGAGGTGGAAACTAACATAGGAGCAGAAATTACATAACATGCCAAAAGTGTTTTGAAGTTGCTTCTTTTTTCCCCCAGTCTGAGATTTTATACCTTAAATCTGATTTAAAAAATTAAGCACTTCTGGGTTTTTATTTCATACTTGAGTATAAGTGTAAATAGTTGCTTTTACTAAAATTCTCGTCAGTTCTTATCTTTTTTTAAAACGATATGTATCTTTTTAATGTATTGATGAGAAAAAGAGAGATCAGTTTGTTGTTCCACTTACTTATGCATTCACAGGTTGATACTTGTATATGCCCTGACGGGGATCGAACCTGCAACTGTGGTGCATTGGGATGACACTCTAACCAACCCAGCCAGAGCCTTAGTTACTTTTTTTTACTACTAAAACTTTAGGAAAAGCAATCCTTATAAGTAATAAAACTTCTATTAAATTTATGTGCTATTGAAAATGCAGGGTTGATTTCTTAGATTTATCTAAGTCAGAACAAGCAGCCTAAAAAAGATAGTTTTTTAAATCAACATTGCATTTGCTAGAAAATAAAATATTGACTCTATATATAAATTTTAGTTGTCGTTGGCATAATTGTGAAAATGTCAATGAATGTTTGAAATTCCGGTATAGAGTTAAATTTGGAGTAGCTCACATACATGGAATCTGTTAGTATTTGTGTGAAGCAAGCATTTGTGTTTTTCTCATCCTACATATTTTCTAGATGACCTTAATGTAGATGTCAGGAAAGATTTCACAAAGAAGGGTCATATTTTAAGTGAAGATGGCTTTAGATAATGTTACCAGGAAAACCAAGAAACTCAGGAAGAGCTTGCATTCTCAAGGAAGAAAATGTAGTACCATAGAGGAATAAAAGAGAAAAGGGGGATGGATCCATTCAATATGAGTACCTGGCACTGTTGTCCAAAGTTTATTTTTTACTTTTCTAATAGAGATTAGTGCAGGTGAGTTAACAGGCAATGAGAAATCAGTGTCGTTATTTTATAATTCTGTACCTCATATGCTTTGGGATGTGAGAAGTAACCAAATTTCAAAATGTTTACAAATTACTCATTTCAAAGGCTGTCCTTAAGTATTAGTTTGGCCAAAAAGTCGATTCATCACGTGTTTTCCACACATAAAACACATGTTTTTCATTTTCACCAGTAACTTTATTGATTTGGATATTTTGAGTATGTCGGCTATCTCCTGCAATTGGCTTCTAGTGTAGAGGCCAGGGTGCTGCTAAAAAACATCTATCTTCCAATGCATAAGACAGCCCCACAGCAAAGAGTTATTTGGCCAAAATGTCAGTAGTACCAAGAAACTTCACAAAACCTTTTTGACACAGTCAGTCAGAGAACCTTCTCCATACACTACACAAATTTTTTCAGCGTTTCTTTTGCATTTTTACCTCTCTTGAAATAATAGAGCATAATATGCCAAAACTGTTGCATATCATCTTCCATCTTAAATATTAAAATGGCTGCACAAAAATTAACAATTTTGATTTTTTAATGTATCCTGGTATGACAGCTGTCAGTATGCAGTCTAACAAAATTGTTTTGAATGAAATTAAAGACAACTAAGCACTACTAGAGCCATTATACAGAAAAAAACAGCAGAGTTTTTGTCTAACCCAATACTTTGTAATAGAATTAATAAAACATACCTATATTGTTGGATTCTCTTGCCGTGTAAACTGATGTCAGCATAGGTAAGGTTAATGCAAAATTCTGAAAAATTAAAACAACTTTAAAGGTAGAAGAGTGTCTTCTTAGTTAAAGATGGAAATTATCACTTTAATATGTTAGGGTTTGTTCACAGAACTTTAGAGAATCTTGACTTCCTAGAGGTTTATACTTTTTATTTCATTTGGATTATTCACTTTTGTGTTTCAAAAGTAATTTCTATTCTCAGGAAAACTTTGAAACTACAAATAGCATCTTCGCTCTGTGTAATGGAGCATGGAATGCTAAATTTTCTACTTACATGTTTGTCTAATACATCAATTGCGCCTTTGTAAATTGGAGACCTTTACAGAGAATGGGTTGAGAATGCGTCCCATTTTCTGTTTCAAGGTCTTTTGAACTAGACACTTTAAGGAAAGATATTCGGCCCTGAGTATGAAGGTTTCTTTTACCTTCTCTTCTCCTTTAAGAATGTGGTTCTTAATACCTGTGGTTTCCCAATACCTATGAGATTAGCCTAAACTCTGCAACCTGGCTCATGGTCTGTGGTCAATAAGCTGATTCAGCCAGTATACTTTTCCTTCTGCTAAGTTCTGTCTTATGTATTGTTGCCACAATTCTGCTCACGGGCTTTTCTTCTGACCTGTTACCAGTGAGGGTTCTCTTTTTCCTTTGTAAGACCTAGGTCAAAACTCATCCCTAAATGGCCTCATTAGAATTCTTGAAACTTCCCAGAAAATAGATATAAGGCTGTTGTGTACAGATAATTTTTATGAGCAAATAATGGCTTCAATCTTCTAGAAATTATAGCTACAACTATTTTATAACTAATAAATATTGTGTAGTTGCCATTCCTTATGAGGGGTAATAAATATACATTAGGTCAGTCACTAGTTTAATGAGTGATAAAACCCACAGTATTACTGTTGAAGATACTGTACTACATCATTAGCCCACAATGGTAAAGTGATTCAGATGTCCAAAATTTTACTACTCTTCAGCCCTGTGGAAAAAAAAATTGCCATCAGTCTTTTTTTTTTTTAATTTTTAGAGGGGAAGGGAAGGAGAAAGAGAGGGCTCACATCAATGTGTGGTTGCCCCCCCACATGTCTCCTACTGGGGTCCTGGCTTGCAACCCAGGCATGTGCCCTGACTGGGAATTGAACGAGCCACCCTTTGGTTCTCAAGCTGGTGCTCAGTGCACTGAGCCACACCAGCCAGGGCCCTATCAATCTTTTTTTTTTTCACCTGAATTTCTTTCATATTAGCAGATGCTGGAAAAGCAGTTTCAGAATCCAATTAACACTTTCCCCAAGATAATCTCTCTTCTTTTAGAAGTCCTAATATTGATCTAAAGTGTAGATTCATTTAGGTATTTTCTTGTGACAATTTTATATGTTATTTTTAATGGGCATGTTTGAAATCTTTTAGGGGTGGTGGGAAATTTAGCCTCACACCCTGTGTACTCTAATAGGTTTCTTTCCCTCCCTCCCTCCTTCCCTCCCTCCCTCTCCTCCTTTCCTCCTCCCTCCCTCCCTCCCTTCCTTCCTTCCTGTTTAAGTCAACATAATTTGAAGAATGCTATAATGACTTCTATTACTTTACTAAGTAATACAAAATACAAAAGACCTAGAAAGAGTGTGACTCTCAAGACAATGCTGGGCACACCAAACAGCAAATCTTCTGTGGATATTACTTTTCAGAATTTAGGGTTATTTTACAGTTTATAACTATCCCCAAATCCATGTATGCACATTTTTCAGTCAAAAATGTTTCTGAAGCTGAAGATACTTGGGTAAATAGCCCAAACATTAAAAAAACAAAAAGCATTCTAAACCTTGGCTGAATGTTTTAGTAACTTCAGACATAATGAAATATCTGTGACTGTTTAAAGCTATATTGGAAAATGGGATAAGACAGAGCCTATCTTAAAGTAGTTGGAAGAAATGGCTTTTCTTCCCTAGTTTTGGAATTTTTTGATGTAAACTATCATCGAGACAAACTATGTAGAAAATGTATGTTTTAGAGTTATTCTCCATTTCTAAATTTGGATTTCTGCTTTACTGAACTGACCTTCCTTTTGATTATGCGGGGATTAGGCTTCACTTAGGTGCCATATATTATTCAAAAATGGATATAATCTTACATAGCTTAGTATCTGCTAAAAGACAAAAATTGTTTTCGGAGTGTAATTAAAGTTGGAGTGCATTTTTTGTATTTTCTGTAAATGGAATCATAACTTTTTCACCTAGCATTATTGTTTTGAAAATCATTCATTCATGTTGCATCTGTAGTCCTTTCCTTTTTATTGCTAACTGGCATCCCATTATAGGAATATACTACAATTGTTTCATCCACTCACCTATTGATAGACATGTGAGTTGCTTCTGAGTTACGTGACTTGGTGTAGATACATGCTTCCAGTTCTCTTGGATACAAGAATTGAATAACCTAGAAGTGTTCTAAATGTTCCTGGACTACTGACTACTTCTATTGCCTTTCTCATTTTCTAAATGATTGGAACCCAAAAACCCATTTTACGTGGGGCCAAAATACTTTAACTACCAATTGTATTATCTTAAAGTGTCTTTTTACCCTATGAAAATCAGTACTATTTAAATAAAAGGAGGGCAATATGAAGAAGGTCAGTGGCTTATGGCTAGGTCCTGAGTCCCTGAAAGTGTACTATATACAGCAGGCGAACTTGTGTTTCCTTTTATAAACCATCCTGGAAAGTTCCCTCCAGACCAAGCTGGGACCATTGGTTTTACTTATAGTGCAGATAGCTCTGACTCAGTGCGTCCCAGATTAGCTAAGATTTACAAGCTCAGTGGGAAAAAGCCACCACATATTTGTATTATTACAGAAGAAAATGAGCTAAAAATACTTGCTTCACTTAGAAAAAGTCAAATACTACTCAAAAAAAAAAAAACTATTTGACCTTTGAAATACAGAAGCATGATTAAATTTTGGCCGAAATTCCTATCAACTTGCTTCTCCATTTTTGAAAGTTTGTCAAACTATTTTTTTCTAACTACCTTGGGGAAAAGAGAAGCTTAACAAACTTATAATTTTAGCCCAGTGTTCTAATTTTAGGCATTTGTTCAGGATATAAAAACTTTTTAGAGATAGACGTAACTTTCAACATGACATGTTTCAACTGAAATCAGTTTTTGTAGACAATCCAGTTATGTCCCAAGGCTTATTTTTAAATAGGCTAGATTTACCCAATTACAAAGTAATATTCATACTCATCCAAAATGTGTTTTAATAAAAATAATTTATTGCAATAAAACAGGCTTATTTTACACATATAAATATATACAGGCTTTTTAATGCAGTGTAATGGAGAAAGTTTATGTGAAATACATTTCTGATCAAAAAATTCAGATTACATACTTGATTTCATACTTATCCATATTAAAATAGTTATTTTTTCTAGAATCACTAGCAAAATGTTTCTACAGATCTGAAACAAATTTTCAACATTATATTTCTAAAATTCTGGATTTTATACAAGTCTGTTGACGTTCATATTTACAGTCCTTGGTTACGAATAAAGCTTACTTCCCAGAAAGTGCACGATTTAACTGTTCCTCACTGGAAGCAGGACAGCTTACAGAAGAGCTCGTTCAGTTAGCTCTGGCTCCGTGTTCACTCTCCTCCAGTATCTGAGTGGGTGAGCAATAGTAGCACACCTCCCAAATTTCCACTTCACTTCTAAGATCTGCCTTTTAAAACTATCTCTGTATCGGTGTGTGCATGCATGTGTGTGTTTTTGTGAGAAATAGAAGTTAACTGTTTTTATATTCCATTGAAGTCCAAAGACTTAGGGCTAAGAAGGGGGGAAAAGTTTGGCTTGTTTTCCTACCTGAATACAGAAGTCTCTTTCCCAGTTTTGACAATTTCTTTAAAATAGCAACAGAAAAAAATAAAATAGCAACAGAAATTTTTCATCTTTATTAAACCCAATACAATAAGTCATATTCACAGCAGGTAAAAATACTAACATAGAAATTAATGATTCGGGGAAGGGCTACCAAGTAAACTTTAATTATATAAAGCCAGTTTGTCTTTAAGCAAATACTGAGCTACATAAGAATGTATCCATTTTTGGATAATATGCATGAAAGTTATTATACATCAATTATACATCAAGCTGTTCAAAAATTACTAAGGGCATGTAATCAATGGAATTCTTTTTGCTGTAATTGAAGTGTCAAAAGTGAGTTGAATGTTCATACCTTCAGTATGGTTTCTATAATCTGTATATTATTATTTTTATCATTGACCTTGTCACATTATATTTCCATAACTGTTCAAGAAGTGGATCTCTAGTTAGGCAACTTGGAATGATTTTCCTTCTTATTTTCATGTCTAAATTGCCTTTCTTTAAAATATGGATAAGGTGGCTCTGCACTGTTTGCTAACAGTAGAAATTCAGTTTTTAAAGACAACAAAAAGTAAAACTTGGACAGCTTTGAACAAGCACAGTGGCGAAATTTAAAGCAAAAACATGTATAATCTGCACATGAATTATTTTTAACTTTATAAAACAATCATGAAGAAGTAGGAACTTGATCAAAAAACAGTAAAATGAAAAGTCGTAAAATGAAAATGACAGCCAATTTATTCAGTCATTTTAGTAGTGATTTAGTGGTTAGTGTTATGGCTTATACTTAGCTTTGTGTTGTAAGGAATTCAAAATTAGGAACACAAACATGAACATGCCTTCTTTGATAGAAAGCAAATGAAGTTTGTTTTAGGATAATCACAAATCACTTTCTCATTTGAAAGACCCAGTTTCCTCGCAGATCCCTAGCTATCAGTCTCATCCAGAATTGTATTCATTCTAAAATTCATTTCTATTTATATTTTTATTTCAATAGCAACATAAATTCTCAAAAGTATTAGAGGATACTGTTTTATGCCCCAAAACAGTCCATCCTTTCATTCAGTGTGCCCTTAAAGGACAGAGAAGAAATAAAGAAATAATTACAATATCATATGATGGGTACTAAATCATGTTACTATATATGCTCAGGGTGTTAAAGACATAACATCTGGAGGTGGAATCATCATGGAGAGTTACGTAGAGAAGGCCTTAAATAATAATAAAAAAGAAAGAAAAGTAGTCAGAGCATATGGAAGACATGGTACCAAGAGACAAGATGTCATAATACAGACCTGCATGGAGTGACTATCATTGTTTTAAAGTCCCTTGTCACTTTGTGAGAGAATGGGAGGGATCAAAGATAAGGATAGAGCCCTCTGGTGTGGCTCAGTGGATTGATCTCCAGCCTGCACACCGAAGGGTCACAGGTTCAATTCCCGGTCAAGACATATGGCTGGGTTGTGGGCCAGGTTCCTGGTGGGTGTATGTGAGAGGCAACTACACATTGATGTTTCTCTCTCTTTCTTCCCCTTGAAAATTAAATTTAAAAAATGTTTTTAAATCTTAAAAAAAAAGATCTAGGCTAGAGAGAAAACAAATAAAATGGATTCCCAGGAGCTACTAGAAAAAAATATGTTGGCTTTTAATAGGAGGAAGGGGAAAAACCATTTCGTTAGACTGGAAGAGATGAGTATGAGTGAAGATAGCTTTGTGGGGAGCAGGAAGGGATGGCAGGAGGAGCCAGAAAATTGTGCTTCATGGCCTCAGTGTTCTTATTTAAATGGAGAAGAGATGGAAATGGAGTCAGTTGAATAGGAGCTTGAGGGAGTGTGCCAGATTTGTAGTAGTGACATGGGAATATAAAAAAAACTGACCAACGACCAAAAAAAAAAAAAATCAATGGTATAAAGCGCCCAGCCAAAACCAAAACTACTAATTTGTAGAAACAGTCTGGATAATTGTATGATTTTTTTCAAGCATTTCTTAGCAGTCTCAGTATAGAAATGAAGCAAGCACATTTGGAGTGTAAGGGTTGAAATTGCTATATTGAGATAAAATTATGTGTATATAAGGAATGTTAAAGGTGCTCATGTATTTCAACTGATAAGCCTTGGGAAAAAAACCCAACAGATGGCCCAACAGGCACATGAAAAGATGCTCAGCATCACTAATCATCAGGAAAATGCAAATCAAAACCCCAATGAGCTATCACCTCACACCTGTCAGAATGGCTGTTATCAAAAAGACAAAAATTAACAAGCGTTGGCAAGGATATGGAGAAAAAGGAACCCTTGTACACAGTTGGTAGGACTGTAAATTGCTGCAGCCACAATGGAAAACGATATGGAGTTTCTCAAACAATTAAAAATAGAACCAGCATGTGATCCAGCAATTCCACTTCTGGATCCAAAAAAAAAGAAGGCACTAATAATTTTATACTTGACACCTATATGATTGCATTAACCAATGTTACCTTAACAAATTCAATGAATAATTAAAAATTTTAAAACAGAAAACACTAATTTGAAAAGATGTCTGCATCCACATGTTCATTGCAGCATTATTCACAGTAAGCAGGATACAGAAATAACCTAAGTGTCTAGCCATGAATAAAGAAGGCGTGGTATATATGCACAATGGAATACTATTCAGGCATTATAAAAAAGAATGGAGTCTTGCCATTTACAACAACATGGCTGGACCTTGAGGGCATTATGTGAAATGAAATAAGCCAGAGAAGGCCAAATACTGTTTAATCTCATTGATAAGTGGGCTCTTAAAAAACAGAAAAAACCCAAGCCTATAGATACAGGGAACAGATTGGTGGTTGCCAGAGGGGAGGGCTTGAATTAAGTGTGCGAAAGGAGTCAAAAGTACAAAATTCCAGTTATAAATAAGTCATGGGGATATAATGTACAGCTCGGTGACTAGTTAATAATACTGTTACATATCTGAAAGTGGCTAAGAGCAAATCTTAAAAGTCATCATCACAAGAAAAAGAAAATATTTGTGACTATGTATGGGGATGGCTGTTTACCAGACTTACCATGGTGATCATTTCACAGTGTAAGCAAATACTGAATCATCAGGTTGTACACCTGAAACTTATATAATGTTATATATCAACTATACCTCAATTCAAAAAACAAACAAAAGGAAGCCAGTAGACTAGAATGGTAGGAGAGAGAACAAAGTGGAGTCCTGAGGTGGTAAGTTTAGTAAATGGGAGTCACATCATGCAGGAGCTGGGTGGAAAGAAAAATCACGGTCCCAGGAAGCAGGATGCGTGCGTGTAAGGTTTCTGGGGGAGAAATTTCTAAGCCAGTTCCAGGGCATGACAAGATTTTAGAGGTCAGTTTGGTTTTAAACAGCAAGGTCTTAGCTTTGCAAGCAGATGATTGAGGTGGGTATAGATGGCGGTCACTGAAATCCGAAAGGTCAGGGACCTGTCATGTTGTGTGAGTGAATCACCTGCCTGATGTGTAAGTGATACGATACAGCATTATGTCTTACAACCACTGAAATAGTCGTGAGTGTAAATGGCATTCTAAGATGTTGGACACAACCACAGTGTAATATGGAATGCTGTCTACTGATGAAAAGTCAGTGATATACTAAATACTACTACTGTCTGTTGCCCACAATTGTAATTAAATAAACTGCTAAATTTCAGTTAGAAGGTAGTGAAAATAAAGATGTGGTTTTCTTTCCTCCATCCAAGTTCATGCCCCTCTTCATTCTGTCACGATCCTCTGGTTAAGAAACCCCATTCTGTGGGATGCTATATCCAGAAGGCATAAACCTGGATTTTAAGAAGTGGTTTTTGCATGAGGAAGACTTCATGGTTCAGAAGTGGTGTGGTGCAGAAGCTCAGACTGTCTCCACTGCCTCTGGCCCAGCGATGACTGTGGGAGTGAGGGGACTGGAGATGGTGACCCTGTGCCTCAAAGAGGGCTGCAGTGTTCTTGTAATAAAAAGCCATATTTCAAGTCAAACCAAAAAAGTTCAAGGGGGAGAAAGCTGATGCTGTAGCAGAGTTGATACTTATAAGAGCTTAGGAGGCACAGGGGAGATTCTTAAGAAGGGGAACAGTGAACCTATGAAAAAGTGAGAAAAGGGACAGAGTAGGAATGAAGGTGGTACGGGGTTGGCCGGAGTGAGGTAAACTAGCCTCCGGGTCTGGGCCAAATACCAGCCTGAGGCCTGGGATGTTTGGGGCCCTGTTAAGTAAGGCAGGCCGCCTGGAACCGTTAGCCTGCAGCTTTTGCTCAGGTTTCTAAGTAAGTCCTGCTGAAAAATTGTTTGGTGCCCAAGACAGAAAAACCTGAAATCAAAATGAGACACTCGATGGCAAAGTGTAAAACAACACAGGGTGTGGGGGACGGAGAGGGGGATTGGTGTCTTACAGTAAATTGTCTAATGTTTTTCTCACTTTATTTTTTACTATTGATGCCAAACACACAAAACCATATTGAGAGTTGGTGAGTAAAAATAAACTTCAAGAAGAATTGTCTTTTAAAAGGCCAGATTAGCCATCCTACCCCAGTGGGAAGATGTGGGAGTGTCTGCCAAAGTAAGGAGAATAACAAAATGAAGTTAGGTAATAAAGTATATATGTCTGGGGGTTGATAAGACTAGATAAACTTTCAGTTTATATGACCTAATTTTCAGTCACCTGAAGGGGAGAAAAGAACTTGGTCTTTCTAACTGGGAACTTTATTCACTTTGAAATAGATGTTAATACTTCAACTTTATATGCACATGGTTACCCTAATGTGCATTTTATTTCTTTAAACCTAACAATAAATTCATTAATCAGTAGACTGATTCTGTCTGTGTTTGTTTTTCCTAGGAATTAGCTCTCCGGAGCCAGTTACCAACACTGGAGCAGGACGGTGGGACTCAAAATCCAGTGTCTTCTCCTGGGATGTCTCAGGAGTTGAGAACAATGACGACCAATAGCTCAGATCCCTTCCTGAACAGGTTGGCGAGAGTTGCTACTAGCCAGTTATCTAAAAAAAGATCATAGCTTTGAGATTGTTCTCCTCAGTACTTGTAATAAGCTGTTTGAACATCTGTGTGGGCCAAAAATCATAGCTGTAAAGGAATCTTTCCATAAATGGCAGCAAGTACAATAAAGTGAAAATTAAAAGCCAGCTTCTGTGAGAGGAAGTGAGCTGTTCGGACTTGTGGAGAGGATACTCGATTCAAAGTCACATGTTTGCTTCTGCCTGTCCTGTAGACTAACAGTTACATAAAGTTACAGGACTGTGAAGAAACATGTAAGTGCCGTTCTGTGGAAGCAAATGAACTGCACCTTAAACCAGCCCAGGGCGGCACTCTAGGGGTGATTGGAAGGAATATTCCACCTAAGCGTTCAGTCTGAGCTTTCCGGGACCGCGGCACTGTACCACTGTCAGTTCAAGGAGATAAAATGTAGAGTTGTGCTTTTCCAGGAATACGTTAATAGTAAAGGCAACATTTGAATCGTTGCTGAAGGCTGCATTTCAGTGAGTTCCCACTGAAGCAGGTCCTAGTCTTCGCCTGGAAAGCGATTTATAATTAGGATTGGATTATAGTTCATTCTTCTAGGTCATAAAATATTTTGGAGTTTCAGTTTTTAAAAATAAGGAACAAATACTGTCTGGCCTTTGTACATATATATATATTTTTTAAACGAGTTTTAAACAGCGCGGTTTTAAAAGTAATGGAAGGCACGTTGATGTGGGCAAGCTGCTGTGCTGCCCGTTTAGTTCTCACCAATTGAGCTGAAAACTTCATGATCTTAAGAAAAACAAAGTTTGCTCTTCTGACACATACAGTTTGAAGTTCTGCCAAAAACTGAGTGTATTTATACAAGATTGTAGCTCCGAACTTAAACCGAGGTTAATTAGGAAAGGTGATAGCCACAGAACTTTTTTTTTCTCCACAAGGGGAATTTTAGACCAATATAATTCTAGTACCCATGTATGTAAGGCCTGTGTTAATCCAGGGATAAAATTAGGCTATTTAGGAAAAGGGATAGAATGCATACCCTTCCGATAGTCATTTCTGAAGATTCTTTCTTAAAACCTTTGATCAAAGCTGGGCTGCAGTTCAAAATTGTAATTTCTGGTAAACAGTATCAGTGTTAGTAGTGTAAGGGCAGAATGCCATGTTCACTTTCTATAGTTTCTAAAACACATCTGATTATAACATTTTCTTTTCTTTTTTTTTTTCAAAAACTTGTGGTGGTTTCCCTGTTGCCTGTTATTTGATTCATACAGATCCCTTAAGCATAAACACTTGTTTCTCTACCTTGCCATGGAGTTGACTCTTAGTGATGTAACATCCCCTTATCTCCCTTCTACCCTGAGAGCCTTCAGGGCCACCTCTGATGTCCCCCTTCACGAAACCTTCCTGCTGTACTTTTTAAGCTCCCTCTTCTTTGTTACAAAAGCACATTGGTCTTTATGTGACTCATTAATGTATTGAATATTTTTGTTCATCTCCCCCCACCCCTAAAGTTGTGAGCCTCTCAAAAAGCATCCGTTGTGGGTGGTCTTGTTGGTGTTAACCCCTGCATCCTCTGAGTCTGGTCCAGTGCCTGTCATGTATTATGCGAATGGATTGCATGAGTGGGGGCTGCAGGCAGTGGGTTCTGCACAGAAGAAAGAGATCTGTGTCAGGGAAATGGCTCTGTGAACTCTGTCCTCAGGAATGCTCTTGTGCTGCCCCTGCCTGTGGCTTGGGAAGAACTCCACACAACGGTAAATCCAGCCACTCTGAAACAGAGTCTGGTAGAAGCATTAGAGTAAACCAGTGGCTGCAGTATACAGAGTGAGGGTGGGCGGGGGACACAGCAAACGCAGCATGAGTAATTTAGGGAAGAAGTTTGGCAGAAGCAAGCTTCCAACCTAAAGCAACTGTTAAAGTTGCTTTATATAAAACTTTTGTTTTTTAACTTTCATGTAAGCTAAATAGCTGCTTAAGTGTTGAAGCTGTGAGGTAAGCGAAAGTTCACATCATGGTCACAGACCCTTGAACAACAATTGCCTTTATTTTGCACTTTGCCATAAAATTTTCTAGAATTAGTAGAACACCAGATTTTATAGTCAGTGCCAGCTGCTGTCTACAATGCTACTAGCCCAGGAAAGTATTCTATGTACGAAAGTAATGTCTTGAGGATATTTATCATACCTGTATGTAAATCTGGAAAACTTCATTTAGCCTAAAGTAAAAATCTGTCTTGGCCTGTTTTTCTCTTTTTCTCAAGGTGTGTGCCTTGTAGTTTTCTTGGTTTTGTTTGCTTTTCAATTCATCTTTTCTTCAGTTGGGACTTTAAGTACTCCTATCTTATGCTGAGGTATTTGGGCTTTTTTCTCCTAAACAGAAGCAAGAAGACCAAGCTATGGGAGTTCTTATCTTATCGGCAGTGGCTTATCTGTTCTGGCCTAGTCCAAAAAGACATTTTGGTTCTTTATTTTTTGTTGATTTTTTTCCCTTGGCTTAAACTTGCTGCATAAGAGCTAGGAATTTAATGTGAGTCTAGTGCAGACCTGTCTCGCCGCCTACCAAGAGTTCGTGTTTTGACCTCCGCCTGCGCTACCGCCACTTGGTGAATCGAGACCTCAAAACAAGTGAGCTATGTGGGTCCCTTGATTCAAAATGGCATTACAGAGAGAACACCTCTACAGAGAATTTTCTGTCAGCCAGGAAAACTAGGTGTATCTTTTTCGTTCCCTATAGCCACAGGCCCACAAATTTCGGAGCGATCTTGGTCCCTTAGAATTGCCAGCTCCCATTGGGATTACCTTGTCTCTTTCACTGTGTAGACTAAGGGCTGCCTGCATATGGGCCCTGGAGGAGTGCCTGTTTGAGATGCTATAGAACAGGAGTTTTCCTGATCCTCTTTGAGAAGCATGTTCATACTCAGCAGGTATTTATTTTTACCTTGAAATCATTTAAAAAAAATTTGTATTGGTCTCTCTTACAGTGGCACCTATCACTCTCGAGATGAGAGCACAGACAGTGGACTGAGCATGAGCAGCTACAGTGTCCCTAGAACCCCAGATGACTTCCTGAACAGTGTTGATGAAATGGATACAGGTTGGTATTCTTCCTTCCTCTGAGGAATCTGACTTTCGGGCAGATACCGTCTTTTTATCTCCGGGTCTAATAAACTACTGTGAGCAAAGGCTATTCAGAAGAAAGCCATTCAAATCCTGTAAACTTCAACTCAAATCGTGCCTTCTTTGTTTTATATGGCAGTTTGTAACTTGAGTCCTTTCTCAGTTTTTAAATGTCGTGGAATCTTAGCTCTCTATTTGAACAAAACTGGCGACATGACTTATTTTAGCATTTGAAATACTAAGTTAGTTGGCAGGACAGTTGAGGACCCTATTAGAATTCCTTATTAATATAGGTTTACATTCTTAATTTTGGAGAGAGATTTCTGTGTGTAATTCAGTGTCTGCCTCCCTCTTTTCTGTGAGGGTTTCTGGTCCAACTTAGGTGTTACGAGGCTCAGGAAACCAAGTGGGAAAGGCTTGGTCATGGGTCTCACCTGCTCTCGTTAGAATAGTTACAAGGGTCTTACAGGAGCGGAGAAACACCTTCCTCACAGGGGTTATTAAGGAGTTATTCCTCCTAAGGCTTACCTGGCAACCACTGATGGCCCCGGACTTGGCAGCTCTCCAAGGGCACGAACTGGCAGGGAAGGGAAACAGTTTTCCCGCTAGCCAGGTCTTCAGCTGACGACTCCTGGAAGTGTTTGGCGAGTCTTTTGTGCCAGTGCTCATCCAACTCTTGGCTTTGGTGCTTCCTAGAGCCCCCCCCCCCCCCCCCGCCCCTTTGTCTCTGCTTACCCAAATCTTCAGTTGTCCTTAGGAGTCACTTCAGCCCATCTCAAACACATTCCCTTACCCCTGTCTCCCATTTTTCTTTTCTCCAAACCCCTACATCACTTAGTGGTTTAAATTCGTTTTTAAGAAAGCATGTTCACTGAAGCTCTAAGAAACATTAATGTTGTCATGCCCCCTGTCCCCCAAAAAAGAAAAGGTTTTACGGCCAGGTAAATTTGGAAAACTTCTAAGCAAAGCTAGAAAGATTTATTTATTCAAAGACTTCTGGGAGGCTTATTTTGTTATTATGAAATATTAATCTCTAAGAGTGGAATAGAGTTTTCATCCAGTTCTTTATTTTAGTTCTCCAAAGTGTACTTAAGGGAAAGATAGAACTATATCATTCATTTTCATATTTCCTCTTATTTTGTTGGTGCACATTTGGGAGAGAATCAAGCAGTAATGCTCTTGTGTAGTGTGCTTGTTCCTTCTCTTGCTGTATATAATTTTTCAAGGGTTTTCTACATTTTTTATGACCCCCTCCCCCTTTAGTGCTCAGTACATAGTAATAAGCAATCAAGTTGTTGGTTAAATATATGGACATATGTTGAAGCAGAAGTAATCTTGGCACTGTTACTTGTGGGTTGTTGGGTCTAAAATAAACTGGGCATCATTTCAGGTCAGTCAGGAGTGCTTTTCTCTATACATTTCTGTGTGTTCTCACATGATGTAACTTTGATGTTAGTTTTTCAAAAAGGACCTTGTTCAATTTCTCTCTCTCTGTTCCAACTAGGTGATACTATCAACCAAAGCACCCTACCCTCACAGCAGAATCGTTTTCCAGACTACCTTGAAGCCATTCCTGGGACAAATGTGGACCTTGGAACACTGGAGGGAGATGGAATGAACATAGAAGGAGAGGAGCTGATGCCAAGTCTTCAGGAAGCTTTGAGTTCCGACATCCTTAATGACATGGAGTCTGTTTTGGCTGCCACCAAGCTAGATAAAGAAAGCTTTCTTACATGGTTATAGAGCCCTCAGGTAGACTGAATTCTAAATCTGTGAAGGATCTAAGGAGTTAAGACACACATACCAGAAATTTTTAAAATAAGCCAGTTGCGATCTTCTGGCTGATACAGAAAAAGATGAACAAACGTCCAGCAAGATTCTTTCATCCACTATTTTGCTCTTCCTTGTCCATTGCTGCTGTTATATATTGCTGACCTCTTTCATAGTTGGCCCTAAAGAATCAAAAAAAAACTTTTTGTTTCTTTTGCTATTATAACTACTGTTTGTTTTGGGGGCTGGGGGAAGTGAGCCTGTTTGGATGATGGATGCCATTCCTTTTGCCCAGTTAGGTATTCACCAGTCATTTTAACTAATAGACTTGGAAGTCAAATGCTTCATGTCACAGCATTTAGTTTGTTTAAGCAATTATTTCTTAAGCTGCCTTTGGCCAGTGAAAAACATGACTTACTGGTCTGACAAGCCAAAAATGTTGTGTCTGATACTGAGTACTTAATGCTGATTTGGAGAAATAGCTGAAACCAAGGCTGAAGACTGTTTTATTTTCAGTGTTTGTTTTTTTTTTCCCTCCTAGTGCTATATCATTAGTCACATAGTGACCTTGATTTTATTTTAGGAGCTTATAAGGCATGAGACAATTTCCATAGAAATATATTAATTATTGCCACATACTCTAGTATAGGTTTTGGTGGGTTTTATTGTGGAATTGTTTTGCTTGATTGGTTGGGGTTTTTTGTGGTTTTGTTGTCGTTCTTGTCATGTTGTTTTTGTTTTTCTGGAACCAAGGCAAATTACCATATTAGTGAATCTGTTTATCATTGTAGCTGGGACAATTATTGTAGTTTCTTTGGTAAAAATCTTCATTTCCTGATTTTTTTTACCTTATTTAAATCTTGATTATCTGCGCTCTCTCTATATATACCCCCACACACTTATAAGTTTATGTGATAGTGTGATAGCAGAAAGTATTTTTTTAGACTTCCCTATTTTCCAGTTTATTTTAAAATGGTAGCTTGGAATGTATGCATTTAGAATACATGACTAATAGCTTATATTTCACAGGTAGTTTAAATCTGGTTGGGGCAGTCTACAGATGTTGGAGGTAGTTTAGTGTTCTAGAAAGAGCAGTTGTTCTGGACAGTGCCTAAAGGAGTAATGTGTGCCTTCCAGGCACACAAGGAGTATTATCTGATGACTTTGAAAGAAGCAACCAAGAAATGGCTTTATTTTCCCCTTGGACTAATTATAAGTCATTGAGTAGGTTTATAATGCACATGACAGAAGTAAACTTGATGTGGTCGTTCACCTTCCTTTAGCTTTGGAAGTAACATCTAGTATTTTAGTCATCATTTGTAATGAACACATTCAAGACTACGTTGAAATATTGCCTATAAGACTGTTCTTACTTATAAGACTTGCTCCTACTTCTGTATAATGAGAATTGACCCTGGACAGTATAATACTGTAAGGTCATGCATTAGCTGGTAAAGTGATCAGATTAATAAATGTATATTGGTAGTTGAATTTAGCAAAGAAATATAGATAATCATGATTATACTTTTATTTTTACAGTAAGAGATATAACTAGAGTATGTGTCTACAGGACTCATAATGGTTTCCAAAGAGTATTTTTTAAAGGAAAAAAAATGAGCACGAGTCAACTCTTCAGTATAAGCTATGAAGCAATAGTTGGTTGTGAATTACCGTGGCACCAGCTAGTACCTTTGTGATTAAAGGTCTGTCAGTGTTTCTACAGTAAGCCCTTATTTTCAAGGGTTTATAACAGGCATAAAATCTCTTTTCCTGGCTAAAACTGCTATGAAATGCCTCAGCTTGGGAAGGTAGATTTTTTTTTCTAATTATAAAATCTAAGTATTTTGACCCTTCAATTTAGAGGAGTGCAAAAAAAGTTGGAAGAAGTTTTTATAGTGTTTTCAGTGCTCAAAAAAAAAGCAATCACTGTGTTGTGTATATAATGATTCATAGGTCAATCACTCATAATAATTGACTCTAAGGTTTTTATTAAGAAAACAGCAGAAAGATTAAATCTTGAATCAAGTCTGAGGGAAAATGGCCACCGTGCAGATGCATTGATTTTTTTTTCTTTTTTAGAGCAATAATGAAATTCTACCTAGAATGTATAATTGGGTACATGGATGATGTAGCATGTTGGGGTTTTTTACACTTGATCTTAGCCAAAAGGCGGAGAAGTGAGTGCATGTTGGATTTTAAATGTGCAGAAGATCAAAGAGAGGAGTGCCTGTAATTTGCCAGTAAGCTGAAAATCAAGATTGTATCTTATATATCAGCAGAGTAGCTCTAGATAAGGGAGAGGGAGGGGCGGGGGGTTGTGAAGACTTTAGTGGGACTTCGATAGAGAACTTTATAACTTTTTTCTTCAATAAAAACTTACTTTGCTGTCAGTAAAGGCAGTCGTTCCTAAAATTTCAAAGCGTACCCACAAAATAAGAATATGGAGTTCTTCATTTCCCCAGTTATACCTCAATGTTGCAGCAGCACTGTGGTAGCTGACATAGGCAGTGCTTGGTTCTTACACCCTCTGTACTGACCTGAGGGAGACCTGAGAGTCCTTTCTCTTTCTGAGTTTAATCACAGCCTCAGTGTGGTCTTGTTTTATGTTCTCGTTCCTAATGTAAAGGTGTTTAACTGCTTCTTGGTTGTTTTGGGTAGCATTGGGTTAAGATTTTAACTGGGTATCCTTGAATTGCTTTTACAATAAACCAATTTTTATAATCTTCCGATTTATCAGCTTTTTACATTTGTGTTCTTTTCCATTAGAGCTTCTAAGATCTACTTACAGTGCATGGAGCACATTGATTTAGAGTTTCAGATCTTCCAGAGCACTATTTGCTATAATAATTATTTTCTAAATATAGTGCCTTTTTAAAAAAAGAACAAAGGAAGTAAGTTTTATAAACAAATAATGTTGATGCCTCCTATATGGAACCTTGGCAGAAACACTGAAAATAACAGAAATTAATTTGTGATTCATAATTCATACCAATCAGTGTTGAAACTCAAACCGTGCAAAGTGGAGCCGATATCCAGTGACTAACAGCTCCGTAGCTTGTGCACATCTGAGAGGTGAGTGCTCAGATGAGTTTTACCTTCCGCCAGCACGCTTTTGTAGGAATGGGGGGTGTGCCTGTCCTAACAGTTGTTTTCTGTATTTTGAAACAATATTCTCCACAGTTTAAATGTTTTATATTAGAGAATTCTTTAATGCACACTTGTCAAATATATATATATACACACACACATATATATATATAGTACCAATGTTATCTTTTTGTTTTAGATGTAAGAGCATGCTCATCATGTTAGGTACTTACATAAATTGTTACATTATTTTTCTTATGTAATACCTTTTTGTTTGTTTATGTGGTTCAAATATATTCTTTAAACTCTTCTTTGTTGTTTTTAACGATTCATACATTTAAAACTTTTTGGCTTTTCAGTGGACTTCCGATATAACAAGTTCTAGTGATAAAAGAAAGAAAAAAGTGATTATAGTGATAACTGGTACGTGAAGGTTAGGTTGGCATTTGGAACTTTTGGAGTAGAGATACAATTCTTTGAACTTCATGGCCCATACTTGTCAGGTAGACCATCCCCAGTGACAACAGTATAAGCACAGTTGTCTCCACTCTTACATGACTTACTACATGTAACAGCACAGAAGAAGTGGAAGAATTTGACATGGTCTTTCAAAATAGCCTTTGGTTTTATTTCTCCCAAATATTGTCTCACGGTATCCAAAATATAACACTTACACTGGTGAAAATCATTAGTTTTCTTTATAAATAAAAAATTCACAAATTTAAGTGGTAGGTTCTGAACTTCAATTAAGAAGTAGATTTGTCTTTGAAAATTATTTCTGTGGGTATATAATATTTTTAATTATTGATAGATGAGTTTTGTCAAAGCAAATCTGAAAGCTCTATGTATAATTTCTTCTCGATAGAAGAACGCTCATGTTGTAGAGCTTGAAATGCATCGTCTTCCTCGTCTTGTGCAGAATGTAGTGGTTGTGTATCTTAGCTCAAAACCATCTCGTGTCTATAGGCAGTGAGTGCACCTTACGTTGGATGGCTTAAAGCCCAGTTATCTTCATTCTGGATCCTGTGAACCAGAATCATACAACTTCAGGTAACTGACTGAACCTGAGTCGGCATAATGCTCAGAAGAATACAGAGGTGGGCAAACAGTTAATATTTTGCCCACTCCTGTGTATTAATTTGTGTTTGAGAAGAAGAGCCTCTAGCGAGAACAAGGAGGGGCATTCTAAATATTTGAGAAGTATAATAGTCTTCTTAGGGCCTGATATTGAATAATTCACATAATGTTTTTCTTAGACCCAAAACTAAAGTAAAACAACTCAGTAAATGAATTGCCCTGCTGGTCTAAGCAGAGACATGTTTTTTCTAGAGCGAGAAAGAATAATAACTAATGATAAAAGGAAACCTAGATGCTGACTGCCAGCAAAGTCAGTCAGACCGGTGAGTCATGTTTAATACCCACTGGTTTCCATCTTGTCAGCAGATGAGGCTGCAGAAGAAGAGCCGACCCAAAGACCCCACCACATTCCCTCACCTCTTTAATGACAGCCAGACAGACCTCCCTGGTCCTGGCAACTGTAATTATATTAGGTTTATATTCAAACATATTGAAAATGCGGCTTTATTTGGCAGTACGAGTAAATTCATGTGCTGCTAGACTCAAACATGTTTTTGGCAGGGCATATACCTTATTTTCCCTGTCCCACTTTAAATTGTTGGCGTTTGGTCACTGTATTCTAACAATCATGAGAAGTTTGATAAAGTCTTCTGGTTAAAATTTTAGTACTGAATTAAAAATAGATAAGAATCCTGTGACATCAACTGGTACCTGTGTGCTGCTCAAAGCAGTATTTGGAGATAACTGAGCAAAGAGTCTACTGTAAAATTCCTAAACAACTAGTCTGGTGCTTGGATTTTTTTTTAATGTAAAGCTATTAAAAACTGGAGTGCAATTTTATAAAATTGACATGGTTTGTAAAAGTAAGTACTGGACAGAGCTAGATTTTTAGTAAAAAGAACGTTGCTTAAAAACCACCAAAAAAGTAAGGTTGAAACCAGGAGGATACCTTTAGTATATTTAAGACTTCCTGCTTATTTTTTAGGGTTATGATACACCTTTATGTAGCTTTATATCTTCATGTGTTGTCCCAAGTATATTTTATTATGAGACCATCGTTCCCATGACCTTCACAGAATTTACATCTATCAATTAAACATCTTTTGGGTTTGATTTTCTTCATGGGATATTATGAAACATCGGGTCCTTTTAAGGCCATTTGTTCAGTTACAAATCAAGTTATTGTGTTACAGTGGATTTACACAAGATGATGCTGTGCTCTGTCTAGATGAGGAGTGTCCAACCTTTTGGCGTCTCTGGGCCACACTGGAAGAAGAGTTGTCTTGGGTCACACATTAAATAAATTTACGAACACTAATGAAAACTGATGAGCAAAAGAAAAAATAAGGTCCGTGCATAATTTTCATGATATCCACCACCACCATTAAGCAAGAAAGTCCTCACATAATAACACAAATTATGCAGCAGTCCTTTCGATAATCTTCTAAGATCGCCAAGCAGGTCCCAAGTTTGTGATCACTAATATAGAAAATGTACATATCTAAGTAATAAAACCATTGCTTAGTTTTTTATTGTCATCGAGTTTCTTTAAGTTTTTTTATTATAAAAGAGAGGGCAACATAAAACCAGTGGGATGTTTGACATTTGAGAAACTAGTGCATCAGTATCTGGTGTGATAGAAGTAGTTGCAATTCTCGGTAAGTTTTGAAGATGCTCATCAGATATTTTCGTTCGAATTTTACTCCTAATGTGTTTCATTCTTGAAAATAGTTCCTCGCAGATGTAGGGGCTGCCAAAGAGTGATGACGTGAAGAAGGCGTGATTGTGAAGCAAGAGATGGTTGTCTCTGGGAAGACGGGACTTATAAAAGTCCAGTAAAGAGAGACGGTCATATCTTTCTTTAAGTAGAATGTCCAATTGCACCTCTATGCATTCCATTTGAAAATTGTCAGGTAATATTTATGTTGGCTGAAAATTGAGTTGCAAATATAGCAAAGTATTGTTTTCCTGGAAATCTTGAAATCTGTTTTCAAATTCTTATATCAAATGGAAAAGCAAGGCTGCATATTTTTCAGTGTTCACAGGACTGTTTAGCCAACGTGTCAAAATGCATAGAATCGTTTGCCTTAATTTGAACTTGCCCTTTTTTTGGCAAATTAACCAAAACTTGATTTCATTTCGGTTCACTTGGAACGCTGTTATGGTTTGAAACATGGTATTGATAAGTCAGTTTTCATCTTGAAGATGTATGTGTAACTCATTTAAATGAGCAGTTAAATCCACTAAAAATGCTAAATCTGTAAACCAGTTTTCATCGTCTAAGTTCCAGTTCCAAATTTGTTTTTTGATACCATAAACGACTTGATAACATCGCAAATCATAAAAATCTTTTAAATATTTGGCCTTGACTTAGCCATCTTCCAAAAAGCAAATGGTGTAGCCATAGTCACCTTCAGTACTTTTAAGGAATTCCTGGAATTGGCGATGATTCAATCCCTTGGCTCTTATGAAATTCAGTCTTGATGGTGATTTACATGACATCATCCATTTTTAAAGCTTTTGTGCCTAAGTTTTCTGATGCACTATGCAAAACATGAGTTTGGGGCAGCGGTTGCACCGCCTTCTATTAATTTTACAAGTCCCTCTCTTTTACCCACCATTGCACAATCAGTAACTGTACCAGACACACTGACAATGGACAAAGAAAATCACTTGAATATATATTTTACTGCTTCATATAAATCTCTTGAGTTATTTATGTCTTTTAATGGCACTGAAGAAGCCGTTTCTTTAGTGACATATTCGTCATCAATGCCTCCAATAAAAATGGCAAGTTGAGCCTCATCTGTAGCATCAGTGCCATCACCGGTCACCAAAGCATAAAATTTGAAGTTAGCAGCTTTACTCTCCGAACTTCTTTCAATAGATTTTCTCATTCTTTGATTCTGGCTATACCCTGGTGAGACAAACTGGTTTTAGAAATACCCCTTTTTTTCCAGGGCAAATTATATCTACCACACTTTCTATGCATTGCTTAATAAACTCACCATCAGTAAAAGGTTTTGATTGTTTTTGCTGTTTAAGTATGCTACCACATAACTAGCTTTTACAATGAAATCCACCCAAGTTGTAACTTATTGAAAAAATTTTTGTTGAGAAAACAGACTTTTTTAAGTTCTGATATTTTGTCTTTACAACATAATCCTTCATGCGCATTGAATTTGACAGCATGTTTTTTGCCTATAATATCTTTTCAAATTGCAGCCTTTGGAAACTTGCACAAATTCCCTGCAAGTTAAGCAGAGTGCCTTACTATTTGCCTCGACAAAAAAGTAGTCATCTGTCCACTTTTCATTAAACAATCTTCCTTCATCTGTATTTTTTCTTTTGTGGGGGTTCTTTTTTCTTTTGAGAAGTCATGCTGGAACTAAAAAAATAATAATAGATAAGGACCCTGGCTGGTGTGGCTCAGTGGATTGAGCACCAGCCAGTGAAACAGAAGATCGCCAGTTCATTTCCTTGTCAGAGCACATGCCTAGGTTGTGAGCCGGGGCCCCAGTTGGGGGCATACAAGAAGCTACCAATCGGTGTTTCTCTCACATATGGATGTTTCTCTCCCTCTCCCCCTACCCCTCTAAGAATAAATAAAATCTTTTTAAAATAATAGATAAGGGCCTTCATTTACTTTTATTATGAAAATTAAATTGACAGGAAAATAGCAAGGTTTGGGCCTTTCCACAGCCCTTGTGGCCACCGATGCAGCGCGAGGTGGAAGGCCAGTTGTAGAGCGTGGTGGGCAGTGTGCAAGGTGCTGCTGAGGGGTGAAAGTACTTTTAATAAAAGCAAATAAGAATGCTTACCTGACTTCTAAATAACATCAAATGCCTAATGTCGCGATGGTAGGTTGAAATACCACTGGTAATCACTGCCTCGCTAAGTCACCACGAGCACATGTAATGTCTGGTGGTGTCCGTTCTACTGTCTGTGCTTGAAAGGTAACACACTGGAAGCCACACACCATAAAACTGAAGCCGTGCACCTGTACAAGTAGCAGGAGCGTATGTACGTTTATTTTATGTGACACTGTGACACAATCACAGAATAATCTCAGGGTTTTAAGTAAATTACAATTTTTCGTTGGGCTACATTCATAGCCATCCTGGGCCAGAGCCTAGCCACCCGTGGTCTAGACAATTGCAGATAAATTCATATTCTCAAAGCTGTGGGCAAAATGGCAGAATCTCAGGAAAAAGCACTGTTGCATTTCAGTTGAGTACAATGTCCAAGAGCTGTTGAAGGCAGCTACTCTAAGCCAACATAGAGATGAATGCAGTAAAAAACTTGGTTGAAGATCATTTCTCTTTAAGTAAACCTTGTAGAAACTTGTATTTAAGCACCTCTTTCTACTGATGAAGAACTAAACATATCTGCAGCCAGGATTCAAGAGAAGCATCTCATTGGCTCTAGGTCAGCAGGATCTAAATGATGGGTCAGAATATCACAACTGTATGATTCTGATCTCTGGGAGGACCATGAATCAAGACCTTAGTTTTTTGAGACAGAAAGTCATACATGAGCACCCAGATCATGAGTAGCTTGAATTCATGCTGTGCAAAACCGCCTGTACAGTATTTTCTGAAGTGTTTTCTCTGGGCACCAGGAAGTCTCTTGATCCCTATAAAGTAATCTCAATGAGACTGGGCAGAGGAGAACGTGGACTTGAGATTTAACTATCTTTTACAATCTAAGCCATGACCAGCAATGTAGTTCTTCTGCATTCTAGGCCAAAGGAATTTGTGCAGAAGTCTACAATGAGACTTGCAGAACAGCATGAGCCCATAAACTGTCCAATAGAAAAACAGCTGATGACTCACCAGGCATGTGTGTGTTAACCAGCTCAGAACTCCCTTTTGAGGGCACATTGTTGATCTGGAATGGAGTAGCAAGCCCTGGCCAAATTTGGAGTATTGTTTAGGAAATTTAACACTGATTTGAACTGAAAAATAACTAGACCAAGTCCCCACCAGTATCCAAAGTCATTAAAGCAAAATTCTTGAGGCCTGAATATCTCCAACAATTTATTTCCCTGTTGTAGTAAGTTATTCCAATCAGGTTGATGTCCCATTGCCATTATGTACTGTGTGACTTGGAACTAAGACTTCTGTTAAGGGTAAAATGAAAATACTATAATGTACACCATCTCTGGCACTGGTTGTGAAGACCAAAACAAAATAGAAGAGTAATGGGAACTGTTAACATACTTTAGGAGCAAAATTTTTATCAAAGTGCCCATGATTTTTCTGAGTATTGTTTAGAAACATTGCTATTGAACAATTCAAAATGGTCCTTCAAGCTTGAATAGGTGTACTCAGTATTTGCACAGGTACAGGCAAAGCTCTGCCTTGCTTTCATTAGTATTGCACACCAAGTCATTTACCCTCCCCATTTTGTATAAGTATGCTGTTTATTTCAATAACAATGAATATCTTAATATTCAACAATATTAAAGCACTTCCACTTTCTACCTTATTTGATCATACCAAATTCTGTAAGATGTAATAGGTATTATTATTACTAACTATGGGCCTCGAACCTAGGTCCAAATCCCACACTGTGGTTGTGAAGTAACTAGAAGTTGAGGGCGTAACCCTACCTGGGAACCTTGTGTACTAGATGAGCCATACGCATTGAGGCTCAACTGTATTTATTTATTGGCTCTTCTCTACTCTCTGCCCCGCAGCGGGTGGGACTTTGCTCTCCATGCAGAGGTAATCCTAGAAAGACTGCCACAACAATGATGGTGCTTTAATAGGTTACAAAATCTGTCCAATTGAAAAAAATCATGTTCAACAAACATCTGTCCAGTAATATGTAACTCCCTCAAGTTTGCTTACAAGGTCAAAGAAATAACTGTTAACTGCTGAAGAGTAGTCCATGTGATGTACCCAGAGAGAATTGTCTACAGGCAGATTTCCTCCTGAGATGATTAGGAAAAGCCTCACAGGTTGTATTAGAGTGGGTGTTGGATGGTTATGACTCACCAACAGAAGTGGTATTAGAGGAGGGGAAAGGTACAAAACAGGAAATCACTATGTGGGAATGGGGAGTATTTCAATTGGGCTGGGCTGTAAACCTCCAAAGGATTAACCCATTCAACACATACTTGAGTGTCTTACTGTGCCAGGCACTCTTCCAGGCCCTGAGAATGCAGTAATGAACAAAACACACAAACCCCTACCTTCGTGGAGTTTAGTACACTCCCGATGATAATAGTTAATATGTACTGACGACCAGATGATAAGAGTTAATATGTACGGAGCACTCACTGTATGCCAGGCACTTTTAATGGGTTAACTCATTTAATCCTGGTGAAAACCCAGTGAGGGAGGTACTGTCATAGCTTTGCAGACAACTGGCATAAAAGTCACACATCTCTGAGCAGTGAATTGGGGCAGTCTGGTTCTAGAACTTGACCTCTTACCACCACGTGCTGAGTAAGAAATTTGAACATCTAATGGAAACATTAGGAGGTCAGGTCTTTTAAAGAGAAGGACAATACTATCAAAAATTAAAGTATGAGCTATAGAGTCAAATTTTAGGAAAATTACAATTGAACTTACCTAAAGGGTTAACAAAAATGTGCTGGATATATATACAAGTGGAGAGAGAAGTACGTATATGGATATCTGCATGCACATATCCAGACCTTCACAGTGAACTCGGGGTACCTTTGACTTGCTCCCACAATACTCCCATAATGTTGATACTACCCACCAGGTAGAAAACAGGGATAGGATGATTTTGAAGGCCACCAAATTGGTTTCCCCAATAGTATAATCAAACATCTGCTCAGGCAGTGAATTACTATAGAATTGAAACAAGTCTATTAATACAGAGGTTGAAATTAGGAAAGCTCTTATATGAGCAGATTCTTGTGAAATTTATGTCAAGCAAAGAAAAACTATGGAAAATCTAATCTCATGAGGCCATCAAGAGCAGCTAGTCAAGGGCTGTGAGCCCATTTGGGGGTGGGGTGGGGGTGGTTGGGTGATCATTGAATAAGAATGGACTGGCTAACAGACCTGAAGAAAACTGAAGTCACAGACTGCCTCATGTCAGCGAGGGTAGTACCTCCATATGTGCTAAAGCAAAAATCCAGTCTAAGCCGTTCGGCATTGCCTATGAGAAGAGATGTAATGTTGGCACTTGACTGATGTGCCAACATCTGAGCTGGTGTGCAGTAACCATGGGCTAGTATGAGCAGAGGTGACACTTGGAAAGTATCTTAAAATATTACCTATTAACTTGCTTCTGTGTGGGTCACCAGAGACCAATGGCAACACAAAGATCAATGGGGTTGATTGAAATAGAAAAGGGGATGACAGTATCCAGAGGGGAGAGGGGAGGGAATTTCAGGGAAAAAGGGAGGGGATTATAGGAACAAGTATAAAGGACACATGGACAGAAACTAGGGGGGATGGAAAGGGGAGGGAGGTGGGGAGCACTGGGGGGTGGTCTGGGATGGGAGTAAAAGACAGAAAACTACTGAAAAACAATTAAAATTAAAAAAATAAAATAAAATAAAATTTAAAAAGAAAAAAAATCAGGAACAAAACAAAATTAAATAAATAAATAAATAAATAAATAAATAAATAAATAAAAAGATCAATGGGGTTGAGTGTGTGATATGAAGACAGAGGTATTCCCAGAAGACCTCAAAATGGCTGCCTATGGCAGAATCACAAAGGGAACGGGGACCTCAGTGGCGCAGTGTTGACGGGTTCCTACTACCCTCCACAACTCACCCCTCCAGAGAGGGATCAGCCCTGAAGGAATTGTTGCAGCCTCTCCTTTCAGGGAGAAACTGAATCGTGTCATAAATAAGGCAAATGAGCTTGGAAAGGGAGACTAAAACAAATACCAGAGCATAAACCGGTATGTGTAAGAGAAACTACTACTTAGTTCAGTCAGTATATAGAACACCCACTAGGTGTATTCTGCTGGGTGGGGCATTACAGCAATAAACAGGACAACACCCCTGCCCTCATGGAACTTACTGTTTCAGGAAAGAAGCCAACCTGAAATGTTTTGGTTCTCTAACTAAATTTAGATGTGATTTCTCACTGTTAACCCATAACGTGTTGGGGAGCCATGAGAATGTGTAAAGAGGCCTAACCTGGGCAAGGGAGTAAGGGGCGGCTTCTCTGAGGAGGAGACGTAGTGCAGGGAAAGAGAGCTGCTTCAGAGCTGAGGCGGGGAGCTTGTCGTGCCAGGCAGATGGAGCAGCATGTCCTCACAATCTAAGGATGGAAAGAAACTTCTGTCGGCTCTGAAGAGACTACAGACACAAATCAGAGCCTGGTGTGATTGGAGCACAGTGACAAGAGCATGCAGTAGACCGAGCTGGCTCAGAAGGGCTCTTCAGCCGTGCTGAGGATTTGCAATTCAATCCTAGCAGCGATGGGATGCCACTGAAGTTGCAGTGAACAGAGGGGTGAATATATCTTTTTGAATCAGGGTTTCTTTGGAGATATACCTGGAGCTGGAATTGCTGTGTTATTAAGGGAGTTCCATTTTTAATTTTCTGAGGAAACACCGTATTGTTTTCCATAGCGGCTGCACCAATTTGCGCTTCTGCTAATTGTACACAAGGTTTCCCTTTTTTCCACATCCTTGCCAACACTTGTTTGTGGATTTATTGATGATAGCCGTTCTGACAGGTGTGAGATATTTCACTGTGGTTTTAATTTGGATTTCTCTGATGATTAGTGATGTTGAGCATCTTTTCATATGTCTATTGGCATATGCCCTCTATTGGCATAAAGAGGGCATATGCCCTCTTTGGAGAAGTGTCTGTTCAGGTCCTCTGCCCATTTTTTTAATTGAATTTTTGTGGGTTTTTTGGCATTAAGTAGTATGAGTTCTTTATAAATTTTGGATATGAATCCCTTATCAGATGTATTAATGGCAAATATGTCTCCCATTCAGTAAACTTTATTTTCATTTTGTTGATGGTTTCCTTTGCTATGCAGTAACTTTTTGGTTTGATGTAGTCCCGTTTGTTTATTTTTTCTGTTGCTTCTCTTGCCCAAGTATAGCATTATTTACAATAGCTAAAAAATGGAAGCAACCCTAGTGCCCATCAATAGACAAGTGGATCAAAGGTTGTGGTACAGCCCTGGCTGGTGTGGCTAGTGGATTAAGCACCAGCCTGTGAATCAAAGGGTTGCTGGTTTGATTCCCAATCAGGACACATGCCTGGGTTACAGGCCAGGCCCCCAATAAGGGGTGTGCAAGAGGCAACCACACATAGATGTTTCTCTTCCTCTCTTCCTTCCCCTCTCTCTAAAATTAAAAAAATAAAATATTAAAAAATAAAAAGACTAACCATCTTTTTTTTAAAAAAAAAGCTGTGGTACATATATACAATGAAATATTATTTGGCCATGAAAAAGGATGAAATTTTACCTTTGCAACAATATGGATGGACCTAGAGGGTATTATGCTAAGTGAAATAAGTCAGAAAATGACAAATAGCATATGATTTCACTTATATGTGCAATATAAAGAACCAAATAAACAAACAAAAGAGAAATAGATTCATAGATGCAGAGAACAAACTGATGGTTGCCAGAGGGGAGGAAAGCTGGAGAGGCTGGGTGAAGGGAATATTAAATACAAATTGGCAGTTACAAACTAGTCACAGGAATGTAAAGTTCAGAGTAGGGAATGTAGTCTAATACTATAATGACTATGTATGGTGCCAGATGGGTACTTGAATTATTGGAGGATCTCTCTTTTTTTTTACGTAATGTGATATTTTATTTTTTTAAAGATTTTATTTATTTATCTTTAGAGGGGAAGGGAAGAAGAGAGGGAGAGAAATATCAAAGTATGGTTGCCTCTCATGCATCCCCTGCTGGGAACTGGCCTGCAACCCAGGCATGTGCCCTGACTGGGAATTGAACCGTGGTTGTTTGGTTCACAGGCTCACACTCAATCCACTGAGCTACACCAGCCAGGGCTGTGGAGGATCTCTTCATCTAACCACAATGCTATCTGTACACCTGAAACTATATAAAACAATATTGAAGGTTAACTGTAATTGAAAAGTAAAATTAAAATAGAAAAGGAAGTCATTGAAGTTTTACATGAGAGGGACAATGTGATCACAATAGGGCGCTTAGAAGGTTGCTCTAGCTGCTGTGTAACACTGAACTGTTGGGCAGGTGAGTGTGGGACAGGGGCCCAGTTGGGAAACCTCGGTGGTAGTCCCCTGGAGAGAGAGTCCCCTACCAGGGTCATAGAGGCACCAGGGGTGTGGCTGTGTAGGGAGCAGACAAAAGCAACAGGCTGGATCATTGAACAGGTAGGTGTCAGAGAGAAGAAGAGAACGATATAAAGCAATAGAGGGGGAGGAGGTTTAGGGGTAAAACATCCCTGACAGAATATGTATTGGCTAAGTACAGATGAACATTAAAGGCTGCTGCCTGGCCCCAAGAGAGGCTGCTGCTCTGTTAATCCTGTGTTTTGATGAAGGGCAATGGATTTAGATGAAGTTAATGGGCAACTCCTGAGTATATCTGACCTCTTTCAACTCTAACATGACACTCAGGAAACTCCCCGAGTACATGACCAGTCCACGACGACTTTAGAGTTAAGAACAAAACCAGAAGGAACCAAAACAAACATACAACAACCCCCAATGCACAATCTGGATTTAAAAGATTCGTGACTTCACTATTTTTAAATGCAGGTCAAATCTCATTAGAACACCTCTGCACATGGTTAAAATAATCCCCGGTCCTGCCCAAAGACTCTCATTTAAAATAATGTAAGTACAACAGAATGTTGGCAATTCTATTATTTCATCTCTAACAGGAATTGACCTCATTTCTCCCATCGATTTTGTGTATTTTTAAATTAACTGGACTGCCATGTGTGTTTGATTAGCACTTCACACCTTGTTTACAACGTGGGGGAGGGGAACTGCCATTGGCATCGGCTCAGTGGTTCCTGATGAGCTGCCAGGCTGAGAAACCTCCCTTGATTGGGAAAATTGGGCCAAAGGCCAGGCTGACTGAGTGAAATGTCAGATGGTCTTTTTTTTTTTTTCTTAAAGAAGCATCCCAAAGTATGAACTGGACTCCTAGAGCTCTCATTATTCCCAGAACTAGCATTCAAGAAAGATGATTCCATAGCATTGTTCTTCCTTTGGACTCAGCTATAAATGGCGATGGTTTCCAAGACCACTTATTCAACACACTCGCTGCTGAACTATTCAGAACTGAGGTAACATCCTCCCCAGCACCACCCCAGGCATGGGGAGGCTTCGTGGGGCATTGGTGGGGTGAGAGCCTTGATGGGCAGCCGGGCAGGGCAGCCAGGAGTGAGGCCCATGCGGTCACGATTAGGGAGCCTGACCTACCAGGGTCATAGAGGCAGACAAGATGGAGTAAGACAGGGTTCATCCAGACTTCAAAATCAGAGACTAGAACTCTCAAGGGAAGAATGAGACCCAGAAGGCTGAAGAGACTTA
>PVKM010002851.1:0-60595 GCA_004027735.1 Carollia perspicillata
ATTCGAGTTTTATTATAGAGAGTCCTCATTTTATTTTGCACCCTATAAACAATTTTTAAAAATAGATGGTAACTTCTATATATCATGTCTAATGTTCTCTTAACTTCATATCCTTCCTTCTTGGTGAAGATTTCCTTGACCACACTAAACTATGTTATTTGTTTACTTCCTCAAAACCACATAGCTCTTGTTACTAGTATTACACTTTACATGTCCCATGTTATTAATATTGTAATTTATTTCTCACATGTGCATATCTTATTTATATACTTCTTTTGAAAGTCAAATGAGAGCAGACACTAAGACTTACATATTGAATAGAAAGAACATATGGCTTGATCACTATTGAGATAACTTAAATGAATCATATTTACTATGCATATACTTTAATAAAAAGTATACTGTGATATAAATTATAAATATGCTATTATTTCAAAACATTTTATCTCCTTAAGTAGTTCAAAATTAAGCTGATGAATTCATAAAAATGAGCTTCTCAAATTATAAAAGTCTATGTCATGAATAATTATGATAAAAAAGAAAAAAATAACCTTCAATTGAATTAAGATTATAAATAAAATTGCTTTAAATTGGTAAGAAAAAAGTGACAAAAGTAACTTAAATATCTAACACTGGTGATTGGTTAAATTGGAGATTTAGCACGTGCATGCGATGAGGTACTATGAAATTACTACAAACCAAGGAGAACGCGTAGTGAATTTGGAAGGTTTGAATTCAAGATTTATTAAGCTAGAAGTATTTTTTAAGCAATAAAAGCAAGAAGCAGGGTAATAACAGTCTTCTTTTTCCTGAGGCTGAGGACTGTCCCAGGATAGGGACTTTCAGTCCCTTGCAAAACAAGGAAAGTCCCAGACAAATGAGACTGGGTTCATCACCTAATAGGAGATCTATTTTAAATTAATGTGTGTGTGAGGTGATTTGTTATATACCTATGTACACATACCTACAGTATATTTATGTACCCTATGCATGCCCTTAAATATACATATCTTTTATATACACATACTGAGAAAGACAAGGAAACAATGGATGTCTGGAAGAAAATATACCGTAATTTTATGTGTGTGTGTGTGTGTGTGTGTGTGTGTGTGTGTACACACACACAGAGAAAATCTCCATTGAAAGGTGGAGGCATATATGTCAACTTTGCTGTGTAACAAGCAACCTCAAAATCTCCAAGTATTAAAATAATTAGAGATATGTATTTCAGACTCAGAAAGAGGCCAGCTGGAACTTGGCTGGATCTGGCTTAGACTGGAGCTAGCATTTTGTGCAGGTCTGTTTGCATGCCTCTCATTCTGGAACCCAGGCTGACAGAAAAGAGCCAGGCTGGGACCTGGCCATGCCACAGCAGACACAGGGAAGACGAGAGAGTCAGCCTCAGAAAGCTTTTGCTCCTAAATGGCACATCTGCCTGCATTCAACATAGTATTTCTTCCCCCATTCCAGAGGCCAAAGGAAATCCTGGCTAAGCCCAAATTCAGTGAGGCAGGAAAGACACTGTACCCTAAGAAGGAGCGGACCGAGTGTATGCTGGGAAGTAATCTAATATACTGATTGAGCTATTGAATAATGTTTATTATTTCAATTATACATTTTCCCAATGTTCTAAACTAAAGATGTATTACTTTAATATTCAGAAAATATAATTTAAACTAAACAAAAAACCCTGAAGTCCTATTTAAAATATCCTACTCAGCATAGTAGAGACAAATGCTACCTAGTTTCTTGTCTGTGCAGAAAAACACTTTTCTATTACACTTTTATGCAAATAAAAGAGACAACTATATAAGTTTAAGGTGTAGGTAACAGAATACAAATTAAATGGTTTTAGAAACAGCATCTGACTTTGAGAAGAAGCTGTAATACTCTTACAGAGATGGGCATGCTTGTATCCCAAGATTGAGGCTGTGTGTTATTTTTACGGTCCTTGGTTAAGGTAAGAGAAAGAGGACATTGTGGAAAAATCTTCATTCATAGTAGAAGGGAAAAGCTCATAAAAAGATATTCTGTTCTTCTGGAACTTGGTGGAGAATAGTATGTGACCCTTATTGCTTTATCTGATAATTCTCTGGAGAAAGTGTCCAAACTAAATCTTGCGATTTAATCTCTTTAGTAGCAGCAAATACTACTGGTTTAAAGATTAATTTCTGCTTTAAAAAAAAAAAAATGTGTTATTTGAAACCACTCCCAGGCAGCTCAGCTACTATAAAGAATATATTTGGGTTGGGGGAGTCAGTCATAAAAGAATTCTTATGTTACCCAAAGTGCCACTTCCACCCATCCACTCGTTTGTAATTGTTAGGCAAATGATGATAAAGAATTTGGCCCCTGACAGCATTTCGGTAATTAAACTTCTAATGTGTCAGGCTGCCAGCTGTGGAAATGGGCTTCTTGGCTTCTATTTTTTAGTTACTTATAACAATATGTTTAATTACTGAACCATAAAACAGACAAAACTAATTAAGAGATGGGATGCTAGGCTGATGGTGCAGGTGCACTTTAGTCGTGACCACTGCCTCTGGCGAGTCTTGCCAGGGCACTTTCGCAAAAGCACCTGGGGTATTTTTCAGAGCAGCAGTGAATCAGGCCGCACCTAACTGCATCCACCTCATGGAGTGCCCTGTTGTGTGAGTGCAGAGTCAATATGTTTAATGTTTGGGAAATCCCAAAATAAGACGCCACCATTTACCTTCCGAGAACATGGAAACATACATTAAAAGGTTGAATATGATATACAGTGAGTCTATTTTGCAATGTTTACCTCTAAAACCAAAAATAGTCAAGTTTGTTTGTTGGTATATGAATTCATTAACTTGACAAAATAAAGTATGAGCTAGGTCACATATTAATTTCTGTGTTGGAAATGCAACTTGAGACTGTTTTAAAGCAACAAGAATGAGGTTTGCGTACAACAGTTTACAGTAAATTTTATGTGCGAGTCTCACCAGAGTCTAATTGAACCACTGTGAGGCAGGGCAAAAACAAGTATTGGTAGTGAACTTATCTTATTAATGAGGACGCAAAAGCCTGTTTTAAAATGAAAAAAAAATATCACATGCCAGAGCCAATTTATCTGAGACTTACTCATCTCCTAATACAGAAAGTTTTTCATCTCTAACTTTTACTTTTTATTATTTTGTTATTGTTGTTCAAGTACAGTTGTCTCCATTTCCTCCCACCACTCTCCCCTGCCTCACCCATCCCCACCTCCCACCCTCGGTCCTACCCACATTTGGCTTTGTCCACGTGTCCTTTATACATGTTCTTTGATGACCCTTCCTCTTTTTTCCCATTATCCCTTCCTCCCTCCCCTCTGGTTACTGTCAGTTTGTTCTCTATTTCAATGTCTCTGGTTATATTTTGCTTGCAACAAACAAGCAAGCAAAATATAACTAATATGATAATTTCATGGAAGGAGCCCAATCTTTCGAGCTGTATATACCTGAGTTTGAAGATCAACTCAGTTCTCACCAGGAATGACACATTGGTGAAGATACTTAATCTTTTTATACTACTCAGATTCTTCACATGCAAATGTAGGTAATAACATGTCCCTTGAATGTTTAAGACTATTGAATGAAACCATAGATCTAAAACAAGATGTAGTATCTGGCACCTGAAATAATAATCAGGGTTATTAATTTCCTTTGTCTTCAGACTCTAGAAAGTTATTTATGCATTCATTCCTTCATTTATCTATGCTATGATTTGTTCCTAGATATACAGAATTTGAACATTCATGAGGGCCATGCCAATTATATAAAGTAAAAAACTTTTCCTTTCATATCCCAGATCCCAGTTTCCCCTTTATATATCCCACGTAATTTTTCCCTGCCCAAAGTCAATATTTATTAAAACTAAGTTTGTATTTAAAAACTAAAAAAAAAACTAAACAGCACAAAGTTGTTTAGGCTCAAATGCCTTCATAGGTAAATTCTTTCAAACATTTAAAGACGCAAACACCGACAATCCATAAAGCTTTCCAGAAAATAGAGGGGAAAAAACAGTTCCTAGCTCATTCTATGAGGTCAGTGAAAATCTATTATCAAAGCCATTACAAGTAAAGAAAATTAAAGGGCAATGTTCCTTTAATTTAGATGCAAAAATTCTAAACAAAAGTTTACCAATTTGATTCCAAAAATATAAATGTATTTTATGACCACGTGGATTCTATTTCAGGAATTCAAATTTGTCTTAACGTTTGAAAATTAATCAATGGAATTTGCTGTATTAGCAAACTAAAGCAAAAGCTGTAAGTTCATCTCAATAGACATACACACACACAAATCCATTCAACAGAATTCAAAATCCATCTCTGTTTTACAAAAAGCACTCTGAAAAGTAGGAGAGATATTTTTCTGTTTGTTGTGTTAACATATACTTTAAATTGAATGCTTGATATCATGTGGGGAACAGTAAATACTGAGATAATTTGTACTTATTTCTGGAAACAAGCCTGGCTCTCCTTTCATCAGAAGGTTGGTTAAGGGTTGAGTCATCTAGTCCAGAGTAGAGCTGAGTGGAGTTGTTGCTGTTGCTATTGTTATCTTCAGGGCACAACAGTATTCATAGTATCCAAGTGATTTATCCTGGGTGAAGTGGGACCTAAGCTACCAGTGAGTTTTTCTCAACGTTCCTGCTCCAACCTGCGCATTCAGTTATCCTTGCACAACTACAACACAGAGGGTTTCGCTCCAGGAAGAAGGGCTCTTGCTCCATCCCCAGGGAAGGACAGGATTGCTTGTTACTTACCGCTTGGTAAGCTGGTGGACAGGCAGAGGCAGTTGTCTTTGCCCTGGTCCAGTCTCAGTCTCAGCATCTGTATGCCAAGGCTTCATAGGTGGGGCTTTCTCACCATTCCTATGCCTCCTCCCTGTGATGGCAAATCTCTACCGTACCGGGTCTCGTGTGGGAAGTCTGCCCTTCTTCCGTTCCAGTGCTAAGGCACCTTGAATGCTATTGATAGAGGATCCAGTGCAGAACTCTCCATGCCATTTCCCTGGGAGAAGAGGTTTGTTTCTCCTTCCCTTCCTACAGCAATAGTGGCCATTTACCTGGGCCCTGCCCAGAGACGGACAGAACTTGCTGGTCTTCCTTAAGCATCTTAAGGTTGTCTGTTTTTCTTGTTAACAAATCACAACGCCAAAATTAACCAGAATGACTTGAAGCCTTTTTATATAATTTTTTAAAAAATCTACCCAAACCTAGATCAAACTTTCATCTTGTGTTTTAGGTTATATTTTCAAATGTCAAACTTGAGGACATTTAGAAAATAGGAATGCTATGTTTATTTTTTAAAGATTTTATTTATTTATTTTAGAGAGATGGGGAAGGGAAGGGGAAAGAGAGGAAGTGAAACATCAGTGTATGGTTGCCCCTATCACACCCCATACTGGGGACCTGGCCTGCAACCCAGGCATGTGCCCTAACTGGGAATCAAACCAGCAATGCTTTGGTTCAAAGGCCTATGCTCAATCCACTGAGCTACACCAGCCAGGGCTGAATGCTGTGTTTAATGAGTTCCCTTAAGCAAAGTATAAAAATATTTCATAAACTTACCTTGTTCTATAATAAAAATGATTGACAATTAACCTAAATAGCCAGAACTTAAAACAAGAAGTTTAAGAAACTCTCTGATAAAATTAGTGAACAGAGCCAAGGGGGAAACCATTCAATGACAGTGTTCTCTTAGAATGATTCATTTTTAATGTGGTCTTAGAAGCTGTCAAGTAAGAATGTTCATTATTTCTTGGAACATTTTTCTTTTCCCAAACTCTCAATCTATAACTGACGAAGAGCACTTCATACCCTTTACTTAGTCGTGGATAAATTGGTTATACTAGATTTGACTACTTTTTAAAGCATAGAAATATATAGATGTGTTTTAGTTCTCAGTCTATTTGATTTCTGCCATTTCACATAAGTGCTAAACTGTTTCAGTAATTGTTTTAAACTGGGAAAAAAAGAACATGCTGCTTTCTCATTAATGATGTTCTTCATAAACTAAACAAATGAATTAGTATTAAGAGTATTTATATGGCTATTTCACACCTTCTTTACTGTAATGCTTAGTTTATTCTTAGATGAACACTTCCACTTGGAACCCTTTCAAAGCATAATTAAGAACAGTGATAATGCTTGATCTAGTGTTCCAAACAATTCCTGAATGTCTCCTTTTCTCAGATAGAATACAGAAATGGCAGAATAAAACACACATGTACTGAATGATAGTAAGCCCAGAAAATAAGAAAATAAGCCCCAAACAAAGAAAAACAACTGACCACTATTCAGTGAAAATAAGTTGAATTCAAATGCCAAATAATTATGGATTGATAAGACCCAGAAATACGATAATGAACTGGTCTACATACTTAGTGTTACAAAATTTTGAATAAGCCATGTGGTGGACAGGTTCTCTGCTAGCAATATGGCAGGGAATTTAACATCATGATTAGGCAAAACCAGGTACTAGAATATCTAATCAAGGAGCTTTTACTTTAAAATTATTCAGATCAAGGAAAAAACTAACAGCAACCAGAGGGGAGAGTGGAGGGGGATAATGGTGGAAAGAAGGAGAAGGGTCTAGTCGAGGAACAGGTATGAATGACTCATGGACAGGGACAACAGGGTGGGGACTGACTGTGGGAGCAGAGGGTGAGAGGGGTAAGAAAGAGCAACAGGGGAAAATTGGGACAACTGTAAGAGAATAACAATAATAAATAGAGAGATAGAGAGATAGATAGATAGATAGATAGATAGATAGATAGATAGATAGATAGATAGATAGATAGAATTACTCAGGTCAAAAATATCTGCAAAAAGCAGTAGCAAGAAAAGAGAAAGCCAAGGCTTTTTTTTCTCTTTTTGATGGATAGTGTGGTGACATCTGTTCAAAATAATTTACCCTACATAATCCAAACCCTATACACATCATATTTTCCATATTGTCCATGTCAGCCTTTCTAGACCTAAGGCACTGAACCAGAAATGCTAAACTAGTGACAATGTTTGGGCAATCAAGGTACTTTTTCTTACCTGGATGGAACCCCAAAACAACTTATCATACTGCATTTCTTGATTTGGTGTTTGGGAAATTCAATCACCATAACCACATGAGTTACATTATTTTCTATGTTTAAATAATGCAATAAAAATAACTTAACACCAAAATAATTCTGAATAAAATTTGACATCATTTTGATAATGCAAAACTAACCTTTTGAGGTCATGGCATCATTCTGAGGAAGTTAACTATTATAACATGATTGTGCATTAGTGCTGGCCGATTGATAGAGAATGTTTATTGATAGCATATCAATTAAATAAGATGAAGTGTGTTTTAAGTGTCATTTGCCTTTATCTGATACATTAAAGACTAGAGAGTTAAACAGAGCACCTCCAAAGCTCATTCATGTTTGTTTAGAAAATCAGAAACTGCTTTTTCCACACAAACCATTAAAAGACTGTACTCAGTTTTAGAAGAAAGAAGAAACAACTATGGAAATTATACCAGAGAATCCTTGTATTTTTTGAGCTTAGCAGAGTGGGAACAAAAAGGAATTTTGTTTGTTCTCACATTTATTTTCCTTGAACCCATTCTCAGGGCTTGTTCTTACCTACCCCAGATACAATATTGGGCAAATCCCATAGGTTTCTCTATGATTTACAGGGGCTAACATATACTCTTACTTTTTCAGGTATTATGAAGTCCATAATAATCAAAGATATTCTTAGCCATGTCACTCAGACTGTATTTACTCTTCACCCTCTACTTCCAACCTCACGGCATCACAGTCAGATTCTACCTCAGACTGAAGCTTCCAGAGGGGAAGGAAAAATGGTGGGAGGTCTGTTTGTTGCCTTTTCCTTCCTATATCTTGCTCCAGGGCTGAGTCTGAGGAGAAGGGCAGGCAGGAGGAAGATGTGCAAAATCAAACTTTATGTGGCTTATGCTATTGTAAATCAGTGTTGGTATCTTTCTTGGCAGAATGTCCAAACATTGGCCCTTTCACTCATAGATGTTCTCCCCTCCCCCACTCTTTTTCTATCTGTTTCATTTTCTCATTTTTAGACACCTCAGATGCTTCCATAACCAAGTCCCAAATTTCAGATGAAGCCTCACCCAAGTGATGGCTTAGCACTACCTCGTCAGCATCTTGCTACTGGAGATCCACCTTCATTTAAGTTCACTCTGTTCTGATGCACCAGTATACATTAAGACGTTATTTTGCAAATTAGAAAGAAGCACCCATTCTCCAGCCCAACAGGGCCATGCTGATATAATAAACACAAGCTGGTTTCAACCTCAACTTGAATCTCTGTGCAGGGCACCAACTGGGGCATCAGAAACCACAGCCCTGATTCTGCCTTTCCACAAAGGTGTTTTCATACACCTTGTGAGTCCAACTCTGAATCACAGGGAACTGAGATCTGTGCCCAAGCATGCTCCAAAGAGTCTTCCACATCACATTTTATTCTCTTGTCTAACTCAGGCCACTCAAACCAGTCTCTCCCAAGCCTCGAAATGTTAAAGCTTTCCTTTTATTCTCCCAATTCCAGAAGATGTATGTCAATCTTTACAAGAGGCCTTCCAGGTATTCTTTTCCCTAAACCCTTATGATGTGGTTTAAGATGAGAGAGAAACCATTACCCATCAAATCTCTAAGCACTGAGCAGGCAAGAGCAATAGAACCCTGACTACTTTCTGAAGAAATCTCACTCCTGGTCACTTCACTCTCCTTTTGTATTGAGACCCAGAGACCCAGGGTAGATGAATATGGTTTCTTGTGTCAGTATCATAGCAAGGCTGGCTTAAAAATGGCTCCCATTCTTCTCAGCTCTGGTCAAGACTATAAAAACAGAAATTACCTAAATTCTTTTTCTTATTGAATTGCATCCTATTCTTAAAATGTTTGGGCTATATAGAGACTGCTGCCTTATTTTTGAATTGGAAAACCTGTTTAAAAAAAAACAATAACTACTAAAATTCTTTGAGAGGGGACAAAAATGGGACAGGGCTGGCCAGGACAAAGATTAAACCAACGAAAGTTAGTCAATCAATAGGCCACATGCAGAGAGGTCAGCCAAGGTAAAGAGAAGCCCTTGAGAAGGATTATGGTCCAGAAGGTAGATGAAATAATTTGCCAGTGCATAGTGTTAGGGCATCTGACTTTTGGCACTGAGTTTATAATGGAGAATCCTGGTCCCATATTTTTATAATGCTCTACTTACCATGTATACAAAGGGGTATTGTCCAAAGCCAAAACCAAAACCAGAGCCAAGCTATAATTAGAACGAGGACATTGTTGTTAGGATCATCTTAAAGTCACAAACTAAAAAATACATTCTGGAGACTCAATACTAAAATCACAAAAATTGTTTTACAACTCTTGGTAGCTTCACATTTTAAAGGCATGATAGATCATTTTTCAGGCAATCGAAGGGCTATTTATTGACTGCCAACTCTAAGCATCGTTCAAAACTAGGCACTAGAGGAACATGGTGTTATAAGTTTGTCCAAGGTCACAGTGCAAAGAGGAAAGGCTTTGCTGTGTTTTACTGAAGCATACACTGTGTGCTGAAATCACACAAAGAAAAATCTTTGAAATTGCTATCAGCAATGCTGAAATTAATATTCTTGTGTGAGGAATTATCTCTATAATAAAAGGTAAGTTGTATTTTCCTGTTTTCCTAGTAATTTAATATAGTTTTAATGTGCAGGTACAACTAAATACGTATGAGGTAACATGCTTTAAGTATTTCAATATGCATTCACCAAAGCATGTGTTTGAAGATGTCAGCCCGTATGAAAGCTCATTCAGTAGAAACTAATGGTGTCCGGCAGAATATAATATAACTAATTGAATTTTGTAATGTAGCCAGTAACATGATTTTCAGAGTGTGTGGTATTTGCAAATGAAGTGCTTTATTATCTATAATGTCACGAGAGATCACCTCAAAGGGGACTTAAATCTTCTTTCATCAAAGTGCTTTCTGTTTAACTACTAATGGAGACTAGGCATGCTCTAATGTTTTGATATAAATATTTTCAGTGACATTTTTCTTCTACCTTTCTTTTCATACCAAATATGTAAACTATTGTTAAATTACAGTGTCAGTGAGAATTATTGGTAGATAGGTAGATACTTAATGATATGGGAGGGATCTAGAGACCAAGATTCTGTGCAGACTCCAAGTCTTCACGTAACATGGGGGAAGTCTCTTCTCTTAGCCATGACAGTTTTACCAAAAACTAAACTAAGAAATACTTACGTTAGCACTTACCGCTTAGATAATAATTCACTGTGCAGATAAAATAATTTCTATAACCATGTAGCAAATATGTATATATTGGTCATCTGCTACACGTCAAGAGTATGGGATTGTACACAACTTGCGAGTTAACAAGTTAGCTTGCCTCAGTTTTGTGCGTGCTGACAGAAGACATGGGCTTCGCATGATCACATAGCCAAGAAGCAACAGAGCAGGAGACAACCCCAGGCAGCTGACCTTACAATGAATTGCTTCCTAATCACTATGTGTCTTGGATTTTGCCTGCCATGCACCTTCTACCTTATAAGCTATGTCTTATATATTTCCTTTTCTAGAAAAGATACCAGAAGGATGATGTGCTAGTATATACTTTATTGTGTATTTGTTATACTCTGTCAATAAACATTTTAAGGGTTATTAAATGCCAGGCTCCATGCTTGATATTGAGGCATTTATAATCTAATGGAGAGATATTTAGGAAAATATCAAAATGGAATGGAATGCAGTAAATGCTGTAATAAAGACCAAGGAACATACAGTGGCAAAAAAATGCATTGGTTGATTAGGATAGGTTAATTTATACTTCAGTAATAAATCTCAGTGGCTTAACACAACAAAATGTCATTTTTTTCACTTAAGCCAATGTCCAATGCTGGTTGGCAATAAGAGCTTTACTCAGTTTGTTACTAAATGTTTCAAAATATTTACACAACTATTGTGACAGGCAGAAAACTATTAGACTTTGTGCATAGAAATAAGGCCCCTTACATTTGCATTTCATTGTCCAAAGCAAGGGTTTCAAAGGAACATATGCATGGAAAGAGAAGAAACATAATAATGGTTAATACTCCAATTAATTATCAGATGGATTGAAAGGAGGAAAAAATTGACTCTGCCTTTGAGGCCACACTCATAATCAATTGAAAATTAAATTCAATAGCATAGACTAGTTGTCTATGTTATTCACATGTACCTTTTCTCTGTATTTCTTTAGATATTCATTGAAAGAGAATTATTTTTTGTCTAGTCATTTTTCTGTAATATAAACAATAATATATATAAACATATACATGCATATATATGATATGCATGAATATATAATTTAACCTATGCAATGTATTTATTGTGTAGGATATACATTTTTCAAGAGGTCAAAAAATGAAAAATAAACTTAGTAAACACTGAAGAAAACAAACAGCAGTAGCAATAAACATCTTGGAAACATCACAAATTTTCTCTTGAAACAAATGTACTTGGCCAGAGACCTTAATATTCACTGTTAAATTATATTTATGTCAACATAATTTATCTTTAAAAGACATGAAGTTAATGAGGAAATGAGGCTGGGATTGAATGAAACTTGTGAATTGGGAGACAATCCAACTTGAAAAAGATATCATATTCTATGAAAAGCAAGTGCTTGATTTATATCATATCAGATCACACTTGAAATCACATGCTATTCTTTTTCTTTCTTCTTTTTTTAAATCAGGTGAGGATTTGGAGTGATTAGAAAAAAGCCTATACTAGTTCCTGCATACTATGGTTCAAGAACTAAATTATAAGCAGGGCTAGATTAAAAAGTTATTATTTATGAAGCAAGGAAATAAGGAGGCATATTTGTGACATTGCACCTATATGGTGTGTTCACTTGCAAAACATATAAGGTGCAATATAATTAAGAAATAGGTTTGCCAAATATCAGATTTTTTGTTTGTTTAGTGCATTAGAAACCAGAAACTCAAACTCACCTCAAATTAGGTAAAACTAAACACAAAAATCAGAAGATGTTATTCTCTCTCTTCCTCCCTTGTACCCACCTCTCAACACTGTCTCTCAATCTCCATCATTACTAGGTTCTCTCACTCCCTTTGTTGGCTGTACATGTCCCCGTGTTGAGGGAACAGGGCGCTGAGGACTTGAAACTCACTGGCTCTCAGACTCAATGATTTCAGGGAAGACGAGACTCTTTTACCCAACATGGCTAGAGAATCAGCATAAACACATGCAATTGGAGAGTGGTTCTTTCCCCTGTGAATGAATGTTTTCATTTAAAAAAAAATGAAAAATGGACTTGAGTAAACACTGAAAGAAAACAAAGAGCAGTAGCAATAAACATCTTGGAAACATCATGAATTTTCTTTCCAAACAAATGTACTTGGCCAGAGACCTAAGTGTGATGATAGTCAACCGTATTGCTACAATTTCTTCAAATTAATTTTCCAATAGGAGATGTTTATTAACTATAAGTAATAAAATATGTTAAAGCTTAAAATATGAAACTTAAAAATATATTATTAAAATTTAATTGTAACTCAGCAACCATTTGGAGGTCATACAAACAAAATATTCTTTTAGGAAGAAATAGTGTATCTTGGACTCTCTAGCACCATGGAAGTAGTAAAAAGCAAATGGACATTTAGTCAGTTTTATTGTTTTTAACATCTCAAGAGAACACTTACTACAGTGCAACTGGCTTCAGGTGTATCACTGGCTCTTGGTGAATTCATAGTGTGGTGGTGGACTTAATGTTACTCTCAAGAAGTAACAAGAAGGGATTTAAAACAATTTAAAAATTAGAATACAATAACTTTAAATGAGTATACACTAACATTTTTCAAACAAATGATTTTACCTTTTTCATTTTATCTGAGACAGTAACAATATATAGAAAATTTAAAATTCATGAAAATAATTTGATATTGATATAAATTAAAAATAGTAGTACCAGTTTATTTTTATCCTCTTTTAATCAACCTCAAGCTAATTTAAATGGTTAATGATAAAAATTTAATTCACTTTTAAAACTTAAGTTTCTTTGGATGACTCTAACTTTTTTCTAATAGACATTAATAGCTATCATTTTTTGATTCAAAACTAAGATCCAAGACAACTAACATAGTTGGAATCCCTCAGCACAATGCAATCTAGACCACTTAAACTTGGTTTTGAAAATGTAAGCAATGTGAAACATCCTCTGAATGCAAAGGTTACTACTAAATTAACTTGAAATACTTTCTGTAAATGAAATAGATTAAAATTATATTTGTCTCTGAGAAGCAGATAATACAGTCTTAGTTTATCTCACTCTCAGCTAGGGAACATGGCCTTTATAGGCACTATTATCAATGAATTTGAAATGACTCCAAAGTTCAAACATCAGTGAAGCATCACATCTTATGTTCAAATCAGATGACCGTTTGGCTAGGCAAATGCCATCTATATTTCAGAAGACATCCATGTTATAATCAAAAATGAATTAGCAGACATGGAAACTTCAAGCACTCTTTGTCATCTGGAACTCATGTGCATTAACATGCCTCGTATCTGTGACTGAAAATAGCTAAGTCAACTCCGAAATTACTGTAACATTCAAAACTAAACAGTCATGCATTTTAAAGTGAATGCATTGAAAACTGAATGACAGCTAAAAATAAATGATGGTACCATTTACAATTAAATTACAAAAGGCTTTTTGCTTGTCCTTTATTCCATCGTCATCCTTAGTTAGCATACGTGCCCCATTCCCACCATTTCTATCTTATAACAAAAATGGTTTAGAGTATAAAATGAAACAAAACACACACCTAATATTACTTAGGTGAGCATCTGGCAAATAAATTGGTTTCTGATGAAGGAAAGATCCAATGTTACTCTATTAATCAACTGGAACCTTCTACACAGGACTCCTTTAGTAACCTGCATTTTATTTTTGTCATCATTACTCCCAATGCACAATATTCCCTAAGCATATCTTTACTTCAGTAAGAAGAGGCCAAAGACAATGAGCCGTATTGTGTTAAAATGTTTAATGCACCAAGAGGGAGCACACATTTTATAGTAAAAATGCAGTTATAAAGTATTTATTCTTCTTCTTAATAAGCCTTAAAAAATGAACACATAAAACTGAATTATATCTTAAGCCTAAAAGCAAATACAAATCAAAACAAAAGACAGCTGGAGATGAGTTTTGCCAGTTGATTATTCTCTCTTTGTATACAGACGTGTGTGTGTTTACTATGCCACAGAAAACTCTGCCAGAATACATGAATCATTCTAATCACACTAGGAGAAAAACTGCAAAGACAAAACATAAAATCCTAACCAGTAAATACTATTAACTAAAACTAATTTACAGAATTTCACACTTTTGTTCATTAACTAAAGGGATAATAACTCTTCTTTATCTAAAAATACTTTATTATATTATTTCAATCATGGTATGGTATTGTGATTACTTACATAGTAATCATATATATAGTAGTTATATATATTTATAGTTATATATTTATATTACTATATATAATTATATATGGGCATAATTGTATTGTGCATTTCTTGAGGGCAATAATTATGCCTTATTTTATCTTATTCCATTCTATGGGTAAGCATACTGCTTGCTATAGTTTGGGTACTCAAAAATCTATTTTTGCATAACTGAAATACTGTGAATGAATTAATCCCAGCTATAAGAGGTTGCTCTTATAGTAGCTAAAATTTATAGAATATTTTTTCTGTGTCAGGCACTGTACTAGGTTCTGTACATATAGTATTTTCCATCCTCAAACAATGTGTCAGCACATTTATTGTGGCTATGTAGCAATAGCTACAATTATATTTTCAATTTTGTGTTGGGATTTTAAACATCTAGTTTAATCCTTATAGTAACTTTATAAAGTTAATAGGGATAACCATGCGTTAGGGATGATGAAACAAGCAGTCAGAGAGGTTTAGCAGCTCTTTCAGAATCAGGTGGGTATTGTTAGCTCAAACAGAATACTGCTTCAGTTTGAAATCGAGATGTAAGTCTATGTTCTTTTTGTTACATGGGCTGACAGCTCAGTGATTATATAGCTAGTACTCAAGGCAAAGTCAAGTGCCCCGTGTACCCGGAAATGAGATTTAAAGTACTACATACAATTGGGAATGTGTGACTGAGAAATGACGACAATATCCAAGTCTAGTCAAAGTGCCTAGGTTGCAGTCAAAAAGGGGATCTGTCTAGAATATAAAAAGTGAAAGTCTGAAGTTAAGAACACGTAGAGAGAAAAAGTAACCTTGGTTGGTTTTTTGAACAGCTGATTAGAATATAAGCCAGTTTAAAAATTACAGACTTCTGAACTCAAACTTCTCATCTCTAAAATGAAAAAAAAATACATACCTAACATTGTTGCCCTGAAGATAAAAATGTGATCGTATTAAAAGTTAACATTATTATTGTGAAGTTATTATGTGACTCCATAAAATAGCAAAGTTTCATCAAGATCATTTGTGAATATACTGGCATCATCAATTTTGTAAGGAACTAATTTCGAAGGTTAGATTACATGAATAAAAATTAAGATGTAATGAATGTGTTTTTATTTGGTTCACACTGGTAAAAATATGGCTGAAATTTCTCATAAAATATTTTAGCAATTTGAACAAAATTATTAATTTTTAAAACAGTTGCATTTATTGTAAATGTTAATCATTAGTTTACTGGTTTAGTCAATGTTTATGATGTGCATTCTGATATATATATATATATATATCTGATACAAATATGTATATATTTCCAACTACTTATAATGATAATGAATATCAAATCTCATAATAACTATATTCATATCATAGTTGTATCAACTTCAACTTGGCATTTTAGATTTTAACTCAAACAGTAGAGCTGTCAATTTGATTTTTCAGTAAGTTACTTTGACTCATATCTCAGATGACAAGGCTATAGGAGGCTATTACAAGTCTTTGGTACAGAAGCAGACACTGTCCTGGCATCATGTCATGTCCCTTCACTTGTATTTCAGTATCGAAGGGGTGAAACTATAGGTTTACAAGCACAGTGAGAACATTTGGGATGAGTTCATCTTTTTCAATCAAAAATGCCACTTACATATAGCAGCAGTATGTGTTCCAGGTTTTTTACACCATTAATGGCATTATTATTTATGATCAGGCATTTTACACTTCAGAGTGCATGACATGCCTGAGAGTAATAGGGTCCCGCTTTGAGGGGATTCTAATTCATCATCCCTTAATTGCCTGCTTGGAGCAAAGTCAAAACAATTCCCTTCTCACCTGACCACAGCAGCATTCCCTTTGGCCTTGAACACCTGTCTCACTTCTCTTAGTAACAAAACCCATGTCAATTTGAAAAACATTCACCATAAAAAGAGGGTGAGGAAGTAAAATATCTTGAACTAATTCTTATTAATGTCATTGGCGCTGCCATTTTCAGGAGTGTAAGGCATTACAAAATAAGACCTTATGGTTTCCTCTGACATCCTAAAACCCTGGCCTGTAGAATTCAAACAAAGATTGATTTTGGCCTGAAGTCACATTAAGTAATGAAAAGTAGAGGGTAGTATTTAAAAGAACTTTTCTATGACAAATTCACAAGTGTCAGCTCTGTCACCATCTTTGACATAGATTCAGTATCTTTGTTTTTTACTCATCAAAAGGACATACACAGATTTTTGTTTGGTTTTTCCTTATGGAGTGCCTGAAAGGGAATTGTAATAACTTTGAAATATTTTGTTTTCAACCAAAAATCTCAAGTTGAGGAATGTTTGGGGCATAAAATAAATTAAATTAGAAAGAATGTTCTCCAGAGAAGTAAAAATGAAGTTCAACAAACTGTGTTTATCTTCAGTGTGAACTTGATTTCCATGTAGCATTTGCCTGTTGTTCTCTCTCTGCTCAGTTTCTTCCTCTCTTGCGACGATGTCTCTGCTGACATAACAGGGGTCTTCATCAGTGCTCTGGAGGTCTTAGAAGCCCCCAAACTTGTAAGATGTCAGTTAGGTCAACATTTCTAAGATTGTGAGGACTACTCTCATTCCAGTGCTCTCAATATTCTTTTACAAAATATATTCATCTGTTACTCCATTGCCTGAGGCTTTTCTCTGCATTTTTGCTTCATTTGAAGGCATTTGTCAAGCTTATTTAGTTTAGATTATTTTTGCTATCACATTTGGATTTTTATCTTTCATCAGAAATAAGCCACCCACAAAATAATTTATTTATTAATTATGAATAGGCTATTATAGATTTCTAATTTCTCTCAAATATATGACATAGTCACTTGGCACACCTACTCAGATCTGGGTACTTTTTTGAGTCTCAGTCTGCAAGGTCAGGGATATTGTTGTTCTATTATTGCATGGTAGTGTAACAACTAATGCAAAAACAAGTGAGTGCTCAAAAAGCCAGGGTGTCTCCACCAGTATACCAGATTGAGTACTCATGGGAGTTTGCTGCATTTGCTGACCCTATTATACAAAATGTTTCATTTGAACAGGCTGGATCACAAAACCAGAGGTCAGCAAACTAACTCACAGCCCATGGAGCAAAACTAGTGTGGGCTTATTTTTGTATAACCTCTAAATTAAGAATATCTTTTACACTTGCAAAGGGGAGTAAAAAAGGGGAGAAAAGAATGGGAAACAGAGATAATTAGTGGCTTGAAAAAATTTACTTTCTTTCCTTTTTTTATAGAAAATGTTTGCTTACTTTTGCCTTAAAAACAAAAGAACAAAAGCAATGGAAGGAAAATGGAGTCATCATAATAGACTACATCAGTTCTTTAACTATATTTAGCCATGAAAAGTCTTTATGTTAGCAGTAGTGTTGCATCTCAATTCTTGAGTCTGGCAAAGGAGAATTCAGAGCCAGAGACTCTAATGTAAGAAGTTTATTTAGAAAGTCACAGAGGTAGGAGTGAGTCAGTTGGGCTGTGTGGTCTCAGAAAACAAGTCACAGAGGCAAAAGAAGGGCCCTTGGATCTTAGGAGAAAGAAAGCAAAAGTATGCACCTGAGAAAGAAAGTGTGAATGTGTGTGTGTGTGTGTGTGTGTGTGTGTGTGTGTGTGTGTGTGTGTAAGAGAGAGAGAAAGAGAGATTGAGAATGAGCTGGTGCACTGGGCCCCTTGCCTTAAGAGTTTTTATCTGTTTTCTAAAGGCAGAGATTTTAGGGGAGATCTTGAAATATTCATCAGCTTTTCAGGTGTGTCCTTTCAGGGTCATGGTCTCTACTGTTTGTCATTGCTAAGGGAGGGGGTCATTAGTCATCATCTGGTTCTGATGTTGGACATGGCATTGCTTCAAGTGGTTTTGCTGCTTTTCTGAGCCTGAAGCTGAAACACAACTGGGCCTAGATATCATCTCTAGTTTGAAAAATTGTTTCTGTGGTCAACAGAACTGAGGTTTTATTCCTAAGATTATTTGATGCTGATCAAAACCTCATTGTCCTGAGGCCTTAATGCTTAAATGAGTGGTTGTGCAAGGGCTTGTATGGAATCCTATGGGGCTATCCTCCACCCCCTTTATTTCTCCTCTAAGAGTGTTTAAACTGCATGACTAATGACATGCTAAGGGAGGAAAAGTCACCACGGGGGCAAGGTCCTAGCCTATAACAGTTGTTTTCTCTAGTTTTGCCTGATGCTAGGAACCAAAGACTTCCCACCCTGGTGACATCCCACAGTTGGCCTATCATTCCTATTCTGCTTATGCCTGACTACCTGGCTATTCTATTACTTACTGATGTTACAAAACCCCCAAAAAACCAATCTACCATTATAAATAAGCAAACATACACAAAAACCATTGAAAGTAGCATATTATGTTTTTTGATACTCAATTATAAAATACATTAATTGGACTGCCCTACTAATATGTATTGATTAAAAAATGCAAAGGACTGAACATTCTTTATGTTCACCAGGGCTTACCTCATGCCATATGGATACAGATGAATCACATATTTATTATCCCTACCTAAATCAATACATGTCTTAAATATGCTTAGGAAGCTTACCTGACAATAAATCTTTTGCTATGAATAATTTTATTGACACATCTTTATGTTTATATTTTAATATATAGGTGAGTTATATCCTTAGTAACAGAATGTCAGGATAATTTTGCTAGTGGACCTGTGAAGGGGGTACAAATTGGAGAAATCAGTAAATCAGTAGGATTGGCAGTCATATTTAAATAAAATAAAATTTGAAGATTAATTAGAAAATACCACATCAATGTAGTGTCACAGCAATTTTCAACAATGAAAAATGTTATCCATTTAAATATAAAATAACTATTTCTCACTCATAACTAATATAGCATGTACCATGTTGTTATTTTAGAATAGTTCATAATTTTACAAGTCTTGGGAGGATGATGCTGGAAATGCATTTGTAACAGACAGTGAAGGCTACTGGTCCACAGAAGAGACCCAAGATCATTGAACTCTCATTACTTGTGCCTTCTTAGCATCATCCTCTGTTAAATACCTATGATGTCAATGTTATTAATAATCGAGTGTCAAATGTGTTCCAGGAGAGTACTCATTTCCTCATATACCTCAATATTAGTTCATTATCAGAACAACTCTCTCATGTAAGTACTTCTGAAAGAGACTATGGAGATCAGTAGTCAACATACCCCTTTTCTCTAAAAATTTGGATAGTATTTTCAGCTTTGTGGGCTACATGACCTCATTCACTGCTACTCAGATTTACTATATGTAAACTAATGGGTGTTGCTGAGTTGCAATAAAATTTTATTTACAAAGACAGGCAGCAGGCTGGGTTTGGCCCTAAGGTTGTTATATGCCAGACCCTAATACAGATGTGGAGCTGCTCTGACTAATTCCAAAGTTTCTATAACCGTATATGCAAGCTCACAGAAACCACTTAGGAATGATGCACTATTTTCTTAGTTACCAAAGGAAAACAGATAACGTCTAAAAAATCCCCCATGTACACATCTAATTTTTAATTTATGGAATTAAATTCACTCCATTTGTTCCTCACTTAATCAGAGTGGATTGGTACAATCCACTGGGAATCTGAGGGAAAAAAAAGATATAAACATTCTGAGCATTGGTTAGAACGAAAGAATGGCAAACATTTTTTAAAAACTGTCTCCCTTTATGGAAAAAGAGGTTCTGCTATTTACACAGGAAGGGAGATGGCCAAAGAGATTCATGGAAGTGAAAGATGTCAGAAAAGCAGATGCTGGGTGAAGGGAAAGTCAACCCAGTAATGCTATTGACAGAAGCTAACCACAAAGGAGACCCCACCTCAGTGTTCAATATAACAGCCAATTAGAAGGGAAACCATGATGTCTCCTGCCCTGAGGATATGATCGTATTTAATTGGTACAATGTGTTTTAAATGGGAAAATTCTAATCATAATGACTTTTTTTGTAGTAACATGTCTTATTACATGGACTAGTAGTCTCAACAGATAGCAAGGTCCCAAAAGCAAACCTTAACTTACACTCTGAAATGAATTGAACCTGCAAGTTATATGTTCTTGTCTCTCTTGCCTTCCTGACATGCAGCATTTGCTAAAGAAGGCAACCATACAAATAGAAATTTTGTCATTGTTTTTATATGTTTTTGAAGGGATGAGGACATATCAAAAGGATAACTTTAACTGGTTAATTTATTTATTTTATTCTGTCTTCCCCACGGGATATTCACACTCATTAAAAATTTGTTTGATAATAAAAAATTAATAGCCTCAATAAGTTATCCTATTCTTTTTTCTAATTCAATTATTTATTTCATTGTGTTTAGCAATTACCCATTCTGAAAATATACCCCCTTATGTTTGTAATTATTTGTGGGGTTTTTTTGAGAATTAGTATAACAAGGTGATTAAAAAAGTCCGCTAATACCAACTCTATAATCTTCTAATTCTGTGACTGCAAATGAACATTAATTCATCATGTGAAAAGTGTGAATAATATGGCCACCTGATTTAAAGAAGGAATGTTGGGACTATTCAATTAAGTAGATACTTACTAAAGTTATTTGCATTTGGTTCTCATCATCTCCTGTTTGTGATTGTCATGTAACTGATCTTGGTTCCACCCTTGCTACAGAGGTGTACTCTTTGAACAGCAAAGAAACTGACCTCTTAAATACAAGTCAGCAATATTCAACCAGTGTGCTGCAAGAATTTTTAAAATATGCAACACCTATTTGACCTTTTTTCTTTTATATTGTCAAATAAAAATATGACAACTGCCAACGCAACAATAGCTGACCTGTGTGAATGATCTGTCTTGAATTGTAAATACATAGGTCATATAACAGAGTAACATTTTCTTGGTCACGTTGCATAATAAACTTGTATCAGATTGGTTAATTCTTGGTACCAGAAATCCTTATATACAAGTGTAGGCACCTGATTTTTTTTTTAAATCACCTTTGGAGCAAAAAAATGTTAGATAATTACTACTATTACTTTTTTGTAAATCAATTAAAATTTTACCTATTTTTGTCAGATCAGCAAAAATATATTTTTTGGTGTGCTGCAGAATTTTAGTAGTTTATGTGTGCCACGAGATGAAAACGGTTGAATAACAGATGACCAGTGGTCTACATTTACTTCACTAAACATGAAATTTTAAGAGGAAGGAGTGAGTCGGTTGTCAGAGAAGCAAGATAACAATATCATTCCCTTGTTTTGATATGCGTCTCATGTTTCAGATGAAACTTGGTGATGTAGCTGTTCATAACACTCAAGACACTGCAACAGGAGAGTCAGCACAGGACAGAGAGTATTTTAACTTCTGTGCCAAGATCCACATCTAGAGTTTCATAGATGGGCAAGGACTGGCTCTGGGCTCTATGCATAAAATCTCTATCCCTGGAAATCAAACTACCACAGAAAATTCTAACTTCCTAAATATTCTATATTCCTCTATTTGTCAGACTTGTCTACTCTGCCTACTAGAAGAAAGAGGTTGGATAACTCAGCTAACCAACTTCCTACCAGGTAAATAATCACTCTTCTTTGTTGGCAGGAATAGGTTGAGAGCTAGGGTGACCACATGAGTTAAGATGAGTTGACAGCAGAATGAAACATTTGGGAACGCAACCATGTGCATCTCTCCTTTCTCTTTATAAATATTTTAGATACATAAAACTGAAAAGAAATATTCCTCCACACTTCTTCTGTTACAGGTTCTACTTTCTACACATTTTGTTTATTAAGAACAATCCCCAAAGAGAGAAAAAGGTAGAGGACATATATAGCATTTATCATATTGAAATAAAATGCATGGACTCTTCTGGCATAAAATTAGTAAGCTTAGTAAGAGAAAATGTTAACACTCCCAGTGAACTACTTCTCAAAAATGCAGAATCACAAGTCAAACTCAAACTAAGTAGCTTAAAAGAACAACGTTTGGTTTCGTTCACACATCTGCAAAATAGCTGGTCTGGGTGTAGTCGTGTAGCTCTGTTTCAGGTTGTGATGGCTGAGGTGTCTCTGTCCCACCCAATTCTCCTTTTTTGTTCTCTTCTGTGAACAGCAATCTGTATTTCTCATGACAAAGATGGAGATGAAAGATAGTATAAACACATGAGGCATTTTACATGACTAGGCTTGTACCCAGCACACTGGTCTTCCACATATGCACCATTGGCCGATAAAGCCTCGTGGTATTAGGGGTTTACTTGTGTCCCCCGAAAATACATCAGTGCACTAATTCCAATACCTGTAAATATGACCTTAACTGGAAATAGGGTGTTTGTATGTGATCAAGTTAAGTTGATGTCATTAGAGTGGTCTCTAGTCCAATATAAGGCGCTGAATCTTTATGTAAATCAAGAAATACCTGAAGCTTCCAGAAACTAGGAGAGAGTAATGGAAATAATAGTCCTCACAGCCCTCAGAAGGAACTAACCTTCTTACCTATTTTATTTCAGAATTCTAGATTCCAGAATTGTGAGCCAACTGAGTTTCTTTTGGACTTAGCAGAACATTTTGTATGTGTGTGCACTTCTACAATAGAATTTATTGCTAATTTTCCTGCCATTCACTTTCCTTCAAAATTTTGTACTTTAAATGATGAAACCCCAGTAAAATTCTCTACTTCTAAGAAATTTCAGCATTATAACCTCAATCAATCCTCTCATACATTTGTATTCAATTATATAAATGATAACATTTACAATATGATTAAAACACTTCTCTAGAGAATAGAATGCATTTTCTTCAGCTATACTAGCTTTAGATGACGTGAAAAGGAAAAAAAAAAGGAGAATGAATCACCCAAACAAGCAAAAGGTTTTTCAATTCAATAAAAAAATAAATAAAAATGGGGCTAGCATTATTCAGAAAGCTACAAAAGCAATTCTGAATACAGTTCCCTAGGTGCGTACTAGGTGAATGAAACCAGTGGGTTCAATCAAAGCAGAAAATCTATTACAAACCACAGCTTGTTATGGGTGTTACAGAAATTTCTTTAGAAAATTTCCTTCCAGGAACTTTTTTCCATTTAGTTACTCTGTCAATATTTATTGCATGTTCATTGAATACAAACTGCCTGATACCTGGCATGGAAACTCAGAAGAAAATATTGCTCATTTTAGACACTGTGCATGTGGGAAGTTAGACTCTTGAGCACTATAAACATCTAATAAGTAACTATAACTAAATAATTATTTTCCTTGTAAAGATATTTTCTATGTGTAATAAACTATTTAAACAAATCGATAGTAAAGTTTTTATGACAGAGGACACAGAACAAAACTAATAGCTAGAGAACCTTACAAACACGTTTCTTATTCAAACCTATGTAGACTTACTATGAAAGTAGAAATTTAAATGTCAGGATGCCTCAGGTACATGAACCCTTCCCAATGCCTCAGGTACATGTCAATGGGAATACATGATTATATGTATTTATAAGATTTCAAAGGTAAAAAACAAATGACAATTAAAATTTTATCCAAAATTATGTAAAACCATTCCCTCTTTGCACCTTGGATTTCTTGCATTCTGCATGGCCTCCACCTGCAGCATGGCACGCAGTGGTCACGCACATGCATCCAATGTCACTAAAGGAAAGTGGAGTCAAGGCACGTTTCTTTTGTGGAACATTTAGGTGTGTACACTTCCACATACAGATGAGTTATGGTTGTTTTCCTGCCTTTTACTTTCATGAATAACTCCGCATTCTGAATTTTGTACTATGAACATTTTATTACAGAGAGCTTGGCGTTTTCAACATTTCTTCCTAATTGACTTATTAAAAAACATAGTTTCTCTGACAAACTGTTGTCGCTAATCACTAAGGCAGGGAAGCCTGTTTATTCCTCTCCTCCTCTTACCTGAAATTGATGATACAATCCTTCGAACCATTTGAGAAAATGTGTCTATTTTCTTGTCATACTGCTTGGAAAGTTAAAGTAGCCGAATAAAGTTGAGAATGGCATGAGATTGACTAACCTGTTTCTTTCCAAATATCCCATATCATAATTAACCCTAACATATTCTATTATAGACATGATATTTGTGTGTGGAAGGCAACTTTAATCCATATCATAGGGTACTCAATACTTGAAGAACCTCCGGAATTCACAATGCACACGTGGTTATAGAGATATTGAATTTTTACTATTTTGGAAGGGGGTGTTTTTGTTTTCAGTTAGTATACAGACATTAGCAGTCATGTTCTTCACCAAAATGACTGGCCCTTAAGGGCTATGTTTACTCAGAGGGCCTGTATGAGCCATAGGCTTTGCATGCTCTGATGGCCAGGAATATCTGAGTGGCCCTTAAATGCTTTGTCCGGTCTGGACACCCTTAGTTCGCCCTTTAGGTTTTGGAGAACTCTTACCTGGCCCATGTCAGCCGATCCTGCCTTCAGAAGAGCACGGCACCAATCTGGGGTTACAACTCCCTGAGTGTCTGTGGAAACAGGTTGGTTATATTAGAAAAGTTACTTTATGAATGTATGCATAAGCTAATAAATGTGTGTAGGTTTAGCAGAATGTTGTTACTTTTTAAAGTATTGCCCATTAGTGAAATTGTTACAGAGAGGCACAAATTCTCTATTCACCTTTAGCTACTGGAGGTTACTGTATTTACTAAAAAGAACACCATATGATCTCACCTATAAGTGGGACCTAATCAACACAACAAACAAGCAAGCAAAATAGAGCCAAAGACATGGAAATAAGGAATAAACGAACAGTGACCAGAGGGGAGGGAGTAGGGGGGTTACAAAGAAAGAAGGGGAAGGGTCAAGTCAAGGAATATGTATAAAGGACCCACGGGCAAGCACAGCTGGGGGTGGGGTGGGAGGATCGAGTGTGGGACAGGAGGGGTGGGCAGGGCAGAGCAATGGAGGAAAAACAGGGACAACTATAACTGAACAATAATAAAAAATAATACTTTGTTTTGATTTAGTTTACACATGACCCAGCTGACAATTACTGATGTGCATGTGCATATCTATATGGAAGTATATGGGTCAGTGGGTGCATTTGTGAGAGACAGAGACAAAGCGAGATGAACTTGTTCTGTACGAAATTTTTCAACATGGAGGTAAAGGAGAAAATTATGTCACTATGGTTCTATCTTCTCAATTACAGCTCCCATTCTCAACAACCATAGAAAATCTAAGCGAGTCAAAGCAGCGAGTTCTCATTTAATTCTTTCCATACGGTCTACAATGGTGTGGATGCTCTCATAATAAGTTTTCATCTCTAGGACCTAACACATCTGGCACATGACAAGTACCAAATAAATGGTGGGCACATCAAAAGGTGAATGAGTGGATCAAATTTTATAGTTTTCAAAAATTATGACAATATATCTTATGTCTCCATTTATCTCTCATTTAAGTAGCTCTCAGTGAAAATAATAACTGATATAATCATTACACTATTTTAATATTTGCAAACAGCCACGCCGTACCTTTGTGCCTCATGTTTTTCATGTTTAAAACAGAACTAATAGTGCTTAGATCATAGGTGAGTCATACATGGATTAAATGCGTGTGAATCACATCAAGCTGTGCCTGCCACACAGTAAGCACAATAAATCTTAATTATTATAATCTAATTTTGTCAATAAGGGATATTGCACAAATATAATGGTAAAGCTACAGTCATTAAAGCTGATTTGTTTTGTAGTGCTTTCAGTCTTTTAATCTCTTTAAATTCTCTGTCAAATTTTCTGGCATATAAAACTGCCACACATAAAAATATTTAAACACAGGTTAGATCAGAATGACATAAGTAATATTATGGATTTAATAACCATACACTCAAATTGGTATTCTATAAGCTGAAGTTATTCTTTATTCCTTAAACATTTATAAAACATTTTTAAAATTGTTTTATTGTGCAGGCCACAAAAAAATATCAACAAATTTCGAAAGTAGAAATTGTAGCGGTCTCATTCTATGACCAACAAACTATAAAACTAATTAATTAAAATTAGTTAATTAATTAATTAAATGTTGTTAAATGTTGTTTAAATGATGTTTAACAACATTTAATTAATTAATGAGATTAATAACATTTAGAAACCTATAAGTGGGACATAATTTATGTTTAAATTAAATTATGTTTAAATTTTCTAAACATAATGTTAAAGAAAGAAAATATAAGGACTGAAGATTTGAGTACCAAAACACTATGCACCTTTAAACAAAGGCAAATATAGAGCAAAAATTTGGGAACTAACTTATGGTATGTATAAAAGGAAGACTGTCAATATTCTTATTTTATAAGGAGATTTTCGATTAAAAGGATATAATTAAACACCACAATTAATGAATGGGCAAGAGACATGATAAAGCACTTTGCAAAAGAAGAAAAACAGAGCCAATTAAAATATGGATTACACCTCACTAGTAATTAAATAAATATAAATTTTAAAAAATCAGCAGAGACCATGGGAAAAACACCTACCTTTTACCTCTTTTCTTGTTGCTGATACATTTTATTTTGTCTGGCACTGAGATTTCTTCCCATTCACACACAATTTCATCATGATTATGAAAACTTTTACAATTTGTTTCCTTTTTATTGTGGGTTCATAGTCTTTGTGTGAACCTTTCAATTTGTATTCATAGTATTTTCCTGTTTCCTTTCTCATAATTTCTATTTTAACTGAACAAAAACATTCATTTAACCTCTTGTTAAGCTTAATAATAGTACTAATAACATCCTACAGTAGTGCACTTACATACACATTACACTGACATATATGTAAAAATTTGCAATACAAAAAACTCTCATGCTCTGCTGGTGGAAGTGAAGATTGAGACAATAATTTTTAAAAAGTTTATTAAACTGAGAAATAAAAAATACCTAATTCTGAAAAATATAATTTAGTGTGCATTAATTTCTACCAGGCTACAGGAGGGTGACTTTCAATCTGGTAGGCTGCTTCTTCCTTAGCTCTTCTTTTTTTTTAAATAGTCCATTCAGAACAGTCATTTTTTTTATTAAAGACTCATAATTCCTTGAGGCAATCCACTTGTGTTTGATTTAAAATAGAAATTATTTAGGAAAAATACAAGTTCTTTTCTATTACCTAATAATAGTGATATATCAAATCTCTGCAACTAGAAGTTTATACCAGTGAACTGCCCTAACTCCTGATAGAAATATTTCCAGAAATACGATCAAATAATATTCATTCAGTATAATCAAAATTCTCATAAGAAATGGACAGCAAAGCCATCTCTGCTTGTTTATGATAGCTTCAGTCCAGAAATGAACCGCTATCATTTTCAGTGGCCCTTTATATTTCTACACTGTGCAGAAATATAGGATTTCAATTCAACTTTACATTTCTCTTGTATCTTACATTCATGCTGGGGGTGGTCTTCATACACTGTTAAACAATGACATCATGTTTCCTTTGTTAGAGTGGATACTAGGAAACTCAAGCTAATACAATAGTTTGTCACAAGGTACCCTTTAGTATTTATTTTTTCATGTAATCATTTTTTAAGGAGTCTAAGTCCTCATTCTTCTTTTTCCGGCTTTATTTCAGTGGGCCCCTTGTACTGGTACTATTTATTACCAGCTTCCTCTGGTTATTTAGGATGCAGTCAGGGAGAAATGGTAGTCATTTGTTTTTATTTTCACATTAGTTAGAGCTGAGCTTTCTTGCTGTATTGGCTCTACTTTTCTGGCCTTCTCTGAAGAATGACAACCTTAGAAATAGCCACGTACATAAGTGTGCCTCAGGCTTCCTCCCCCAAGCTCCCCTCTCTCAGCCTGAGCTCTCACTGGTTGGTACCTAAACTCACTTCCTCTGGGTCGGGTTTGTGAATGCAGCCGGCTTTCCTCAGGCCTGTATCCAAGCTCTTTCCTTTGTTTTCCACACTCTCCTCGCTCTTTCTCCTCCTGTACTGTTTAATTGCAGTCTTCCTTTAGGTGTCCCTTTATTTATTTATTTATTTTAAGATTTTATTTATTTATTTATCTTTAGAGGGGAAGGGAAGGAGAGAGGGAGAGAAATATCAATGTATGGTCCCCTCATGGCCTCTCATGAGTCCCCTGCTGGGAACTGGCCTGCAACCCAGGCATGTGCCCTGACTGGGAATCGAACCGCAATCGTTTGGTTCACAGGCCCACGCTCAATCCACTGAGCTACGCCAGCCAGGGCTAGGTGTCCCTTTAAAGGTCAGTTCTTTCTTGACCTGTTAACTACTTGCTCCTCTACGTTATTCTCCTCTCTGACCTGATCGAGTGCTCCCAATGTCCTATGCCATCACAGTCCTTGTGTCACTGCATGTTAGTTGTTTGTTCCTATAACTGTGCTCATTAAACCATCAGCTCAGTGAAAATGACTTTGTACATTTTGCTTATCACTACATCCTCTAAAATTACATATGCTCAATTAACATTTATTAAATGAGTGCATATATATTTCTTCTGATCCTAAAATATTAGAAATATTTAAATTTAGAATCTTAAAATATGTGCTTTTTATACCATCTGAAATTAAATCTCAGCTAGTAAAGACATACTCCATCCAAAATATTGTAGTTCAAAAATTATCCATTGAACATTTACTTTTTCTATGTTATTCAGATAATTTCTTAACTTTCTGTTATGTTTTAATTGCATGAATTTGAAGGCCAGAAATACATGGGGGAATGTTATTGGTTGGATTGCTATGCTGGATTTATTCAATTTTATTTTACTTAACTGTGGTAGAAACAGCTTCAATTAGCACACTGGCAGTAATAAAGTCCTTTGTCAATATATTATAGCAATACTCTAAGCACGAATGCACTTTAGTAGGGACACAAATCATTAGTAATGAAGTGGTCCTTTGTCAGATTTAAAAGACCTAACTAAGCAGAATGAGCTAACATGCATTTGCTTATCAAGAGGAGATTTGAGACAAGCTGCACCATCAGGCCGGCCACAGATTTCAGAAATCAGCAGTTGCCCCCAAAGTTTTCTGAATATAAAAATGTAAGTAATGTGATGTGATTATTTTCCTTTTGTAGTTATGAATTAAAACATCAACACTTTTCATTTTGAGGAAGTCACACCTTGGCAGCATTATACAGATTAAGTATAGGTGTTTTTAAGTTGACATTCTTATTTACTAGATGAGATGAGAAAGTTAAAGAGTCATTCGCACAAGGTACTCTAGCTAGTAAATGACACAAATGCACCTCGTGTCCAAATGTCATGGCTTAGAATGATTTATATAAAAGCAGATGCCCATGCATGGATTATTGGTTCCAGAAATAGATGTTTCTGACTACCAAGCAGAATTTTACAAAATTATCTTTCTGGCTCTTGCCAGTTACTTCATCCCTTCCTGCAGAAACACCTGTGCCCAGACCTCCGCCCCAGATATTCGTCAGCTGAAGACACGGACACATAATAACAGACTGTGTGCTGTGCTGCTCCAAAACACAATTAATCATTAAATAAAATCTTCACGATATGAGGACTGTTCTCTTGCAGAGGGATAAGAATTATTGCATGTTAATCTCCTTGTAGAATATAAAGCACTCGTAATTAAATTTTTCTAAGTCAATAAAAAACCTTCAATTAAGTATTTCCAAGAAAACAGTGTTGTTTGCTTCAGTATTGTACACAGGGAGTGATTTAAACAAATGCACAGCGAGGTAGAGAAAAGCAGAGGTTCTGACACTAGCTATCAGGATCCGAAAATCGGCTCAGCATTACTGACTGCACTTAGAGCCATGATATTGTTGTACCTGAAAATATTCTAAGTACTTGGAGCTTTGTGAAATGCTTCAAGCTTATTTAAAAAGTTAATTTGCTTAGCAATTCATATAATTTAACAATAACAGTGAGCTTTAATAGAGCCCCTATACAAATCATTATGAAACCTGGATTATTTCGAATTAATGAGATTTTACTGAACTATACTAAGAAAGAATTTGAAGTCCTTGTCTTTCATCACTCTATTTACTTACTTTAATCCTTTATTAATTTTCTACTCGCTCACCTAAAGAAGCAAATTTCAGTTATAATTTTTCCACCCTTGTAAACAGCAAATCTGTACTAAAGATTTCCTTCCTAAACTCTGGATGGGTAAAATGTGAATGGGGACCCATTTACTTCTGACTCTGCTAGCTACTCTCATTAACAGGGAGTCATTCACAGGAGGCAGGGATGTAAGTACAGGGGAGCATGCAGGGCTGGTGTGGGGATGGTTAGTTTGATTTTGCTCTATTTATGTCTTAGCCCTCCAAAAATCTTTCTTGCATTAATTAAAGTCACTTTAATTGTATTTTGAGATTTGAGAATGTCTGTCTAACTTAAGGCAATTACAGGTATATTTCTTTGGCTCATGCAAAAGATAATAAATAAATCAGTGAGGTTACACTGTAACTTATGCAGCAACACTTAAAGGTTCAAATCACAACCTGGCAATCTGCAGATGTGAAATGAGTATAATGATGCTCTTGGAACTTTTCAGGATTGAGATAACGCAGGTAAAGCAGTTGACATGGTGACTGACGTACAGTAAGCATCAAACAAACCTAGCTATTAAGATTTTTTTCAACTGCTATTTAATTTTTGAGGACCTCTGGCTGAGATAATATTGCCCTTTGAAAACTACTTAGTTACAAAAATGTATGAAATGAAAAGCCTCAAAATACAAAAACAGCGGCCATGAATGAAGATGATACGTATTTTTAATCTATTCTCATCCCCCAAGCCTCATTCAGTACTACAAAATAAGAATAAAATACAAAGAATCAAACTCTATATCCAAAGAGAAGAGAATGTATCAAAATCTAAATCCCTAATAATGAAGAATATCTAACCACTAGAGAAATTAGGGTAAGAGAAGAAGCTCCTTAACACTCGGAAGGATATCAACTTAGCTAAAAGAAATGTTCAGCCTTGAAATGCTCTTATAAATAACTTTTGATTAGAGTGGTGAGGTCTTTTTTTTTTTAGATTTTATTTATTTATCTTTAGAGGGGAAGGAAAGGAGAGGAGAGAAATATCAATGTATGGTTGCCCCTCATGAGTCCCCCCTGGGAACTGGCCCGCAACCCAGGCATGTGCCCTGACTGGGAATCGAACCGCACTTCTTTGGTTCACAGGCCCGCGCTCAATCCACTGAACTACACCAGCCAGGGCTAGAGTAGTAAGGTCTTGCTTGAACTGGCAAGACATTTTCTGATTGGGAAGTGTCCCTGGTTCTTCCCACCCAACTTTGTGCAACAGGTGGAAGGCGGAGCTAGAGAAGGAGTAAGCACATTCACCAGTGAGGCTTTTAATTACCACCCTGACATCCACAGACTGAAGGAGATGCGAGCGAATGAAACAGGGAGAGGAAGGGAGGAGCACAGCAGGGAGATCTGAGATTTGAAAGTTGTTATTGTCAGTGTATCAGACTGTTTGCTGTGGGAGTACGTGAGACTATCTGTTGAATGGAACAGTGAAACAGTGCATGGCCCCTTCTCTACACAATGCTGTAAAATAGTCCAACAAACAGCTGGCTTGCTCTCAACTCTAGGGTGATAAGGTATAACTGGAAAGGAAGAGGTTTGAAGGCTAGGCCTATATATGGATAGAAGAGGAAGAAAACACAAGCAAAATCCAATGAATTTCTACTGTATAGTTGGAAAGCACAAAAAGAGAAATTATTAATACTTTCAAGTAAATATAAATGTTTTCAATAGGAATGTTTTGCATGTCAGGATGTATCATTTAAGGACCCTTGTCCTTAAATGATAATTTAGCTCTATATAGAATTGTATACTGAAAATAGTTTAATTTCATACTTGAAAGATATTAATTTCTTTTAAACTGGCCCCTGAGTATTACAGATGAGAGTCTGTTGAAAGTCTAATTATCAGTAATATTTTTTTAAATCTTTAAGTCAAATATGTCACTTTTAAGTCTTTTCTTTTGGCCTTAATAATCTGTGGTTTCATTACCTAGCATCTAGGTGAGATTAGGTATGATCTTCTAAGTTTATTTTCTCTTTCTAAACAATTGCATTAGGTTGATGGCAAAACCTTTCTCTATCTCCTCTCTTGCTCTTTGTCTTCCCTCTGGGCCATTCTTTAGATGTCTTTTCCAATTTACTAACTTTATTTTCAACAGTGTTATACAATGCATACACACCCCGCCATGGCTGTAATACTGGTTTCTAGGTGATTCATTACCACTTTCATTTTTTTCCCTTGTAGCCTCTTTGCCTCACAATTTCAATTTCTTTCATTGAAAGTTTCAGGCATACTTACTTTTAATCTCTTCAGATGATTTCATTCTCTAGTGTTCGGGTCATAAATGCTCTCCAATGTTGCCCCTGCTGATTCTTTTGTCTGCATGGTTTATAATTTTCTACACTGAGTTGATTCTCTGTGATACTGTTTTCCATGAGAGAAGGTGACCTGAGTTTCAGAGTCTTCTCTAAAGAGCAATATTGTTTCTGTCTAAATGAGACCTTACAACTTTACAACTACAATCTACTTGATACCAATCTTTATATTAAATTCTCAGCTCGGGCCTCCTGTACATTAGGGATAATGTATGGCTGGTCTTCTCATGGTGAATCTTTTTTAGAGATACCATGTGTATGTGTTGTGCAGATTGTACAGTAGACAAGAGAACCCAGCTAAGAGGTTACTAGTCACAGAAATTCAGTCTTGTGTCACTAACCAAGCCATGTGTAGGTAGTCATACACCCAGAGAAAGATACATTTTTTTTTTCTAATTTGTACAGACTACTGGGCTAGAATCAGCCCTGTTCCTCCTTCACCCGTGAACCCAGGAAAATTTTTAGTTCACTTACTGCTGCCCTGGGCCAGCAAATATTGTGTATTCTAACACATTGAACAAGCTAAATAGCCCTGTGGGGATGCCAGTTTTATGCAGAAAGCTGTTCCAGCTTGTGACTTGCACTGGCGAAACATGTCAACACTTGCCCCTGCGTGGACATTTCAACCCTAGTGTCCAGTTTAGGGCCTATAAGTGGACTGGGTACCCTGTGAGTCATCATCAAATACCACTGACTTCTCTGTCTTTGGGTTGCCTCTGGCACTTGAGATTTTCACTTTCTTACCATTTTTTGTCTGTTAATTTTGTGTATCCAAGATTTCTATTTGTTTGGAATAGAAAAACTGAAAAAGCAAAGTTTTAGTTTTCCCAGACATCACTGGCTGCTCCTTCTCAGTCTCTTCCTAATTAATCATTAAATGTTGACATTGTTCTAACTTGGTCCTGATCTTTTGGTCTGGATTATTCTGTTGTTATGGCTGTATTTTTTTTTTCAGTGTGGACAAATGATAGGATTATTATCAACATTTTGAACATTTTATTCTCTTAAGGGCTTGCCTGTTCTCAGCACCCACTTGTTTCCCAGAGAGAGGGTTTGCCTGTCTCAGGGCAGGCGTGGAGCCAAGTTACTACGTTTGGTGATTCCCTGAGCGCCATCTTTTGCTTAATCGTATCTCACTTCTACTGAAAGTGCGTGTCAGTCATTTTACTCTTTCCTTCACATTTAGAATTCAGGTGTGGGCAAAACTAGCCTTACATTTTTCATATAGAAAAAAGGACATGCAGTTTATAAGGCAAGAATAAACTGTGTTTCGCGTACTCACGCTGTAAACCTACTTTTGTTCTACCCTGTATTCAAAAAGTGTTGCAGCACCATACATTGTACAGCATGGGTTGTTGACCCACCTGAGTCCGTGGGTAACTGAGAGCCTCGGTTGGCTGCTGCTACCCGTCGCCATGAGACAGCATCACACTGCATATTGCTAACCGGGGAACAGACCAACATTCAAAATTCAAAGTATGGTTTCTACTGAATGTGTATTGCTTTTGCACCATTGTAAATTCAAAAGATTTTAAGTCAAACCATCAAAATTGGAGAACGATCTGTATTTTCATTTTCTTAGGATTGTATGTAAAGTTGAATAGCTTGGTCACATGGCAGAGTTAATCATGAACTTTTTCAGAAATTGTCAAATTGTTTCCAAGATTATGTCATTTTATGTTCCCACCAGAAGTGTATGAGAGATCCAGTTGATACACACCTGTACCAACAACTGGTATGCAAAGTCTTTCTAATTTAGTATGCTGGATGGGGCAAAAAATAGGTTAATAGTTGTGAGTGTGCAAAACACATAGTTTATTCTTTTATTATTATTTACTAATCATTGTATTGTTTTCCATATGAATAATTGTAAACCTACTTTTGCCCCACCCCTGTATTGTGCTTTGTGTTTTTGCATTTTATTATCTTTAAAGAATACCTATCTGTGTCCCCTACTTCTGGTGAGAAGAGGAAGGAAAATATCCTTGAGATGAAATTCAAGATGACTGGCTAACTGCAGGCTGCCAAAAGTGTTCTGAGCATGTTTAAGTTAGGCTAAACTAAGCTATGATATTTTGTAGATGAAGTGTATTAAATGCATTTTTTATTTATGATATTTTCAATTTACAGCGAGTTTATAGGAACATACCCCCTTATAAGCTGAGGGATATCTGCATAAACATAAAAAGACCTGTACTCATATTCATAGCATTGCTGTTTGTAACAGCCAAGTAGGTTTAAAAAAATCTAACTGAATTAAGAGACAAATGGTTTAAAAAATTGTGTGTGCTCTTACCATGGAATACTACACGACAATAAAATATTGACTTATGCAAAAATATTTGTGAATCTGAAGATAATTAAGATGAATGAAAAAACATAAAAAGAGTACATAGTAAATGATTTCACTTGTATAAAACCACAAAATGCAACTTGATCTACAATGACAGAAGATCAGCAGTTGCCCAGGAAGGAACCGTAATGAGGCATCAAAAAACTTTTTGAGCATGAAAAATATGTTATTTATCTTTAGTACGGTTATACATTCCCATATGTATACATACATCAAATTTTATACTTTATATATGTACAGTTTTTTGTATATCAATTAATCCCAGTGAAGCAGTTTTTTAAAAATGTTTTCAAACTACTATTCTGGGAAATAGTTATGTTACTTGATGGGTTCTCTTAACTAAGTCTGGGTGTTCATCTTCTTAAGCTATTACAGATTTGCAGTGTGTAGAACACCAGAGAGAAAAGAGGCTAAGAACTGAAAAATGCAAACTTAACTTACGGTGGTAATTAAATTTTAACTTGAGAACTGAAAACAACAGACGGTAAATAGTCTGTGCTGACATATGAAAATTGTTTATGAATATCACGGTGGAGATTTAGAAAAGCACTATGACTCTCCTAAGAGTATGCATCTCTGCCAAAGGCCCTTATAAAAACTCTAGAGGAGATTTGGGTAAAATAAATCCAGCGAGGGGAATAAATGAAATGGTATCTCATCGTTCTTTTCAGCTCCATCGTTCACACTGTCCACTTTCCTTGAATCATTGGAAGCTGCTGTGCGCTGAACAAAGATGAAGTCGTATTCATTTGACAGGAATCCAAGACAGAAAGTGATAAAGGAATGAAAGGGATATACATATGACAATGAACTGTTCTTTTTTCTGAACAAATTCTTTGTTTAAAAAATAAAAAGAGTTGGTGGATATCCACATTCCTGTATTTTCAGGGTAGACTTCATCTCTGAACTGTAGAGGCTAAGTGATTCTTTGAGTCTCAGAATTTGAAACAAGTAATTTTTTTTTTCAGTGTGTGGAAAGTTGACATTTAAAAAAAGGGCACCTCGAGAAATCATCAAATATATGCTCAGGTGTCATTTATCTTTTCCAAAGATAGGACAATAGTGAGACTATATAATGAAGACTGTATATTATGTACAAAGAACAATTGGTACATAATATACAGGCCTCAGGATTATTAATGTATGAAATGTATTCCTGAGGATAGTTAGCATACAGTCTTATTTGTCTGAGCATTTTCAGTGGAGTATATTCAGAAAGTTTGTCTAGAGCATTTTCTTCCTCCATTAATTTTGTGAAAATCAGTCAAAATATGAAAAAATGTATTCATATTAATAATTTATTTTGCGACATTTTCTGCTTTTCTTTAAGGACAGCATTATATACGTGAGATCAAGAACAAGAGTTCTGAACTATGTCTATTGTATTTTGTATTGATTCATTCTAGAATGTAATGAAGCTTTTAAATCTATACATTCAGAATTATATTTACCTCAAGAAAGTTGTCATGTCATATCTTTGATTAGTTTCTATTTTATTCCATTGTGTCCTTTCCTTAGTAACATAAGGGGCCACATTTTTATCCTCCTTTACCATTACTTTTCCAGTGATTCTCTGATCACTTTTATTTTCAATAACATTTTTCTTTATATCCTAGAAGAGATATCTCCATATTATTCCCATTATTTAATTTTCATTATTTAGTTTTAAAAATATATGGTTTTCAAAATTACTTTTAATTTTTATTAGGTTTTTAGATGTTTATTTAATTTTTAAATTAAAAAAATTTCCATTAAATACTTTTCAGGATAAAAAGTGATGATGCTCAGTACAACAAATACAACAATGCTATACAAACAATTATCTACTTATCTATCTATATTTCACCTCTAAATGTAGGCGATGTTAAATCTCTTACTCATATAAACACAAACAAGATATATACAGAAACATATAGGTGTATTTATAAGTAGTGATTTAACACTTTTTCAAATTACAATAGGTATAATTCACACACATATATATATAAGAGCATTCTTGTTCTCTCTTTTTTTAACTTTTAACTTTTAAAAGTGCAAAATAAAAAATTTAAAATAATAAAACATTCAGTAGTTATATATATTTTACCTAGACTACAAGTTGCTAACATTATTTTTGTGAGCAAGCTGATTTATCTGGCAGGTATCATATACCTTCATCTCTAAAACTTAGAAAAAGGAGTGAAATTAAAAGAGCCTATGAAAGAAATATATTATTGTTGTTTTTGCTTTGTGTTAGGTCAAAATTTACTGAATCAAATAGAGTTTAACATTGATAAAATATTACCTAATATAAGCTATATTTAAATTTTCACAAATGTCCTCATAGATAATTTATAGGTTTTTATTTTTTTACTTTTTCCTTTTATGACCCAGGATTCAATCCAGGACCATGAATTACATTTATTTTTAATGTCTTGTAAGTCTTACTTTATCTAAAACAATTTCTTTGCTTTTTCTTGACTTAATATGTTTAAGAAAACAAGGCAAATGTTTTGTAAAATGTTCTGCAGTTTCTGTTTGATTATTTTATCAAAATTAGATTATTTTATTTGCTTTTTTGGCAGGAATACCACAAAAATGACATTGTGTCCTTCTCAGGGCATCAGATCACCCTCATTTTGTCTTACTTTTGGCCATGAAGATATCGATTGCTTGGTTAATGTGGTGTTCACCAAACTGGCAACACTATAAAGGCACTTTTTGCCTTTATAATTAAACTTAACCAATGAGACTATGGAGCTATCCTCAAACCCAGTAGTTTTGACTTCCATTGTTGGAATCAATTTTTGCTGTGGAGATAGTTTTCTTTGTTTTTTATGTGCTTTTTACACTTCCATGAATTTCTCCTGAAGCAAAGCCTTTCCAAGACTGAAACCTCTGGTCTGTTATAAAACCTCTCTCACCTTTCTTTTGATTCCTCCCAGGTCTTAGATGTGGTCTCAGTATCTCCCTTCTGTCTCTGTCTCTCTCTTTCTCTCTGTCTCTCCATCTCTCTCTCAGAGTGACTTGTGTCTGCATTCCCCTGCTGCCTTCCCCTCTTCTCCCTGCAGTTGCTGCTTGCTATTTCATTCTGGTGTGGGTTCCGGAGCTGGCTATGGACTTGAGATATGCCTTTCATCACTTGCATGTAAACTAGATTTTGCAGTATCTTGTTTCCTACTCACATTGTAGGTCCGAGGCATGAAAGGTTTTCTTTTCAGTTCTTTATTAGCTGGAGGAGGATGTGTGGAAATGTTCCAGTTAAGGTAATGCCATTTTCCTACTACAAGTGGCAAGTTCCTTTGGCCCACAATGTAAAATAACCAAGGATAATGGTAAGCACTTTAAATGAGATGTCTTAGTTGAAGACATGAAATACCACCTGAGTGTATAAATGGATTTGAAAACATTTTCCCAAGGAGACAGAAGAGGAGTGAGAGATAGGGTGTGGGAGCCACACATAAAAATAAAAATGAATTAGGGACAAATAAGAATAGAAATTTTGAAATGCTTTTTAAGAGAGAGACTGAGAGGTAAAGTAACAGAGAAAAACCAAGAAAGAGAAGCAGAGAGATACAAAGTGATTAAGAGAGATAAACAAAACATCAGAGAAAATAAAAAGCATATAGAAAAAATACAATTTTTATTATTCTTACTGAATATCTGACTACTTTAGGCACTTAATTTGGCAAAATACATTAGCAAAAGCAGCAGTTGCTTCCACAGTTCCCAAATGAAGTTTGTATTTGTATTTTTAGAAGCCTTCTTAACACTGCAGATCTTTATTTGATAAATTGTGCAAAAATCCAGAATTTAGAATTGCTGGCGAATGTGAGTATACAGAGGAAAAATGTTACACAAAATGGTTAACATTAACACACTTCTGGAAATTTGGGCAGGACAGGAAAAGAGAAATTCTCAGTCTGAGTTCAAGTAGTTTCCAATGGCTATATGAAACTTAAAAAAAGTTTTTAGTCGATATATGGAGTGTTAGGGTCTTCTCAAGAAGTGCATTAAGGCTTCACAGATCTTAACTCATCCCCTATTCCCACACTCAAGGAATTTCTGTATATATTAAACAGTATTTTATCCAATGCACAGAATCTGACTTATTTAAATAGTTCAGTGACATAAAAATATTAAAGATGTTTATTGATGCTTTTACCTCAAGGTCTTCTATAATAAATGAACTGTGGCAATCAGATTCCCAAATTCTCTTAAGCACAAAATGTAAAGTTTGACTATTTTAATCTAAGCAATACAGTTAGGCTTTTCTTATTTTACAATAGTGAAATAGTATCAAAATGGCCCATTATAACAATTCACTTAATTTGTCATGTGAAAAATACATTTAATATCTCTTATGAAAAGTAGCTCTATTAAATTGAATGGCCTTTCTCTTATTTTCAAATGTCTTAGGTTCTTACAATGAATTTCTAAAAATATCCCCATGCTACTGAATTGCTAGTACATTAAATGAACGTTTCATTTACCATTGCACAGATAAATATACACATAAACCATGTTTTATTTAAGACACTTAGCTAGACTGTGAAACATAGTTAAATGAGAAATATTTAATAACCCAATTTCAAAAGGTCAGCTTTCTATTTTAATTCCTCAGAATACATAAATTCTTGACATTGCCAGTATTTAGTGAAAATTTTATTGAATACTATGAATAAATTAATGAATGATTTTGTTATACATTAAAACATCAATTATTTCTCATACAATCCCTGACATTGGAACCTATATATATAATGTTAAAAACCTCAAAGATTTTAATACCTGTTAAAATAATCTTTTTCCAGGCATTTCTATTTTAGTCTCTCCTTAGTTCAAACCATTTTCTACATTTCTATTAGTTAAATACTTCATTTGATCATTTTGGTGATTAAACTCTGAAACAAATAAATAAACAATCTTAACTTTATTGTTAAGATTGGAACTGGACTGATGCTCATGATGAGGCCATATGTTGCTCCAACTGGACATAAAAAATCTCAGACAGCATGAACATCAGGCAAGGTCACTCTAAGACCATCATAAAGTGATATAAAACAAGGTCACTATGCCACAGCAATCACACAGTCCTTGTCCCAGCTAAAACAAGTGACAGCTGCTCCTTTACCAAGGACAGCTTTGTCCTTGCTCTAGTCTACTTTCCCTATAATAAGATTCATTCAAATACCCAGTCATAGACTTGCTCCCTCTTTCAGACAGCATCCAGTCTAGGGTGAATGTGTACTTCCATAAAGCCTCAATATTGCCTAACCAGCTACCAATCTTATTTTAGGCTTGTCCCAACTCCTCTGACTGAGATGAGCATGGTTCCCCATGGTTAAGTGTTCCCCCACTCCCCCTAAAACAGAAAACCCAGCTTGTCAACTATAGGTGTATTACTGCTGGCCTTTGGCTGCAGGATATCAACATTTCTTCAGTGAATGTTATCATCCGCCTGACTGACTTCATCCAGTCCATTGAGTATGGCTTGCAAAGTCCTCTGTAAACTGGTCCCCTCCTGCTTGATAAGCTCATTTGCTGCTACTTTCCTCCACAGGTAAGCTGCCCCCAATCAACTTTCCCATCCCCCAAATCCTCCATGCTCAATATTGATAACAACTAGATAACAAGAAGGAATAAGGACTGTGGAAGAGGAAGAAGAGGTAAAGAGGATACATAGGAATTCAGAGTTTCCATGCAGTCTTATTTGAAATGGGACAAGGAGATTTAATGAAACATGGCTTCAGCATTATTTCGTTCATAATAGAATCTGGGCACAGTCAAGTCAGACCCTCTTACAATGCTTGTCTATCCCTCGCATAAAGCTCTCTTTAATCTTATCTGGAAAATAATATTATCCTACCAGTTAGCTACAGAGTATGAAGGCTGTACTCTAGACCAATAAAATCAGGGGCTCTCAGTACGTTTCAGAACTCCCCAGGTAATTTCAATGCACAACCAAGATTAAGAAACACTACTCTACAAAGCAGCAAGAGAATAAAGAGAATGCCCAGCTTAATGGTTGCTTCTGTCAGGGGCAATTAGAAGGCTCTAAGTAGCTTGGCAGTGCTCTGCTGCAAAGGTGGGCACTGATGGGGTAGGTGTTGTTAGTCTTATTAGTATAATCATCATGACTGTGCTTCATATACATTCTTTTTTGAATGGTACGGTGAATTAAAAGTAATTTATACAATTAAAAGGAAACAAATGTGTCTTATATTTTCATTAATTTACTTTAAGAGCAGTTGGGTCAGCCATCATTGACAGCATATACAATCATTTAGATGCCTTTATGTCCTGGATAATAGGGAAAGTTCTTAAAGAAGTCCTTGGCATAACACTAAATTAGTTATTTTAAAAAATAATTTATTGGATAGAAATTAATGAAAATAAATACCCATAGGGAATATTACGGTCTTAAAATTTTCTCTGTGCAATAAGCTGCATCTCCTTGCATCTAGAAATGAATAGAAGCCTAGCATTTCAGGAATTCAAAAATTCAGCTGTTGCTGAGAGGCTCTGCTTACTTAATGCCAGGGAAAGACTATTTCTCGGCTTCTGGGGACCCCCCTAAGGAATAATTGAGATTTTGCTCTTTTTCCCACCCAGCAGCAATACTGATTCTATGGCTCTTCTTATGCTGCCTGGCCAAGTCCTGTTACAAATTTGCAGCTAAAACGATGCCCCCTGTTGTGATCAGGGGAACGTGAAGTCCTCTTTTGTACCTCACAGAAAATATTTACCATCAAAATGACAGGTTATATCAGGGAACGTTTTGAGGGATTTGCTGATCCTGTCCAGCCTTTGTAAGTAATTGAGATAAATCTAGTGACACCGAAGTGGTTTTACTTGCTTTGAGAGCAATGCCAGGCAGAACTGCTCCTAAAGCCTAAATTACCACATACTTATGTAAATTGCCAGATTATTACCAATTGAAGTAGGCATTTTAAAGATTCTATATCATTACCATGAGGATGATATTGCTGTTTTTTGGGGGGTGGAGGGTTGGTTTTTTTTAGTGAGAAAATAATAATAAAGAGAGAAAGACAGTAGCAAGGATATGAAGGGGAGCTAAATGCTATGATTGTTATTCCAGGGTTGAATTGATTCAACTGAATCAATGTGTGCGTGGGAATGGAGCTAGATATCAAAGAGGATAAGATTCCAAGAGTGATAAATGCTGATCTACATTCATGGGCCTGTAGCTGCCTGTGTCCCAGCAAAAACAGACAGACAGCTTCTCAACAGTTACAGAAATAAGAGAGTCTAAGGAGAATAGATTTCTAATAAAACTTTAGGAATACTTTCTCATGAGAATTATAAGAGATGTTGTCTGAATTTCAGTCTGAGGGAGCATCACTAAGTAATACAGGGTCATCACAGGGCAGTCCATCTGGTTTATCCCCTCTGTTTGTAAATAAAGTTTTATTGGGACACAGACATGGCCATCTGTTCATGTAATGTCTATTCCTGTTTTCCTGCTACAACAGGGAACTTGATGATCCTTTACAGAAAACAGTTACCAATCTTTAAAGAAGTAGATCACAGTAAAGACTTGATTTGAGTTCAGGTAGCATTACTTATAATTGTAACTGAACAAATTGCTTATCGCTATCTGTGTTAGTTTCCTCTTCTTAAATATTCTAAGGCATATAGAATAGTGACTAGTATACAGCAAAACATGTATGTCTTTGATGTTATTATAGTTTTTAAAGGTTGGGTAATATAACATATAATAGTCATTTTTATGCAAGTTTATTTCTTTATTTATCATCTTTATTTTTTTTCGAATTTTTTGGAAATGTTTGTTTTTGCAAAACACAACAGTTTTCCGTTCCTAGACAATCCATTTAAGTTATAGGTCCAGTATATCGAACTTTCCAAGAAGTTGTATTTCTTAGATCACATTTTATTAATCTTATCCTTCTCTTGCAAATGTATTCTTATGCTTTATAGCTAACGAGAGTCTTCATTTTGTAAGGTTAAGTGATCAGAGAAAATGTATCATTTCACTTTCTTCGATAGGCCATGAAAGTCTAACTGAACCTTTCTTAATATTTCCCATCAATGTTATATTTTTAGTTCATTAAAAAAATAAGAGCATTCATGTACCAAATATTATGGTGTTTGCTCCTTAGGCCATTTTTTTTCCCCACTTATCCCTCAGTAGGCAGAGAAGACATACCCTGTTGTGCATTCCACTGTTTAGACAGGACCTGTTCAGTCCGCTGAAGTTAATGGCGCGGGACTATCAATACACTCCTGGCAATGGGGCTGGTCTCCGTGGCCCTCCTTGCCCATAAAGAAACAACACCGACAATGACACAGTAAATGGCAAGGTTTTAACACTGCCAGGGGACTGTGTGAGTGTTTAATGAGCCATTTCACTTTGTTAATGTTTTACTCTTTGCTCTGTGATGTTAGGTCAGTGGGCAAGTTGGAACTGTAAAGTCCACAGCTGCCGCACACGTCTCTGGTGATGGAGCGCAGGTTTTTGTCTGTGTCCTTATCCTGGAAAACAGTTCCCATGTCACTTTTCAGGAGACAATGCACTGTCCTCTCAGAATGGTGAACGTAGTCTTACGTTAGTGGGTTAGTTGACCCATTACTGAGATTTTGCCACTGAATTACTTTCGTTTTGTAGCTTTTACCTTGGCCCCAAATCCCCATTATAACTCATACCCATCAGCTCTGGTGTAAATAGTTTGTGATTTTCATGTGAGTTGTGTAACAGTGTTAGCAAAGATTCTATCCATTGATCTCTATCTTCCGGTCTACAGTTATAATAATTTGAACAGATAATAACAAAAAGGAAGAGGTCACAGAATTTGAAGCTTGATAAAGTTGAAACTAAAAAAATGAAACAAATCACCAGAACTAATATCAGAGTCCAATCATGATGCTTGTTATTTTTCCACACATCATCTTACACCACAGACACAGCAGTCTACAGTTCCTCCTGGTCTCTTATCTATGTCACCACCCTCATAGGCATGATGTATTTCAGGCTGAGGAACTATGGTGTTAAGAACCATACTTTCCTCATTTCTTAATCGTTTTAATTAAGACCAATCCTTCCATAAATGCTCAAAACATATTTGATAGCAAATGCTCTAAAATTATAAATAAATGCAGAATGGGGAATAATACATTTACCCTGTTCATCTAGGAAAAAGTTATCAGTAGGCATTTGTTACAATCTTCTTTTGAATCTCCAGTAGATCTTGTTATTTTCTACATACATTCTACTTTTTTTTAGTTCTGATGTTTTGTTGCTACTTTGAAAAGAAATGAAATTTCAACTATATAAGAAAGTAATTCATTCTTGCTTCTTTATTTGTTCTAGGAACAATATCCTTCTCTCATTAATTTTAGGCATATTTCATAGGCTCTTTATGCTATACAGCAATGTAAACATATTAACAGACATAAGGATAATTTTCTGTTTATTTCTGATAGCTTGTTTCTTATTTCTGTTTCATATATTATCCTGATGTGAAAACACAGAGAAATGAGAAATAGAAATGAAGATCACGTTTATGACCTCACATTTATAATTGTGTCAGTTTCACATTTTAACATTGTGCGCACTTACTGGATTGAAATGTCTTCTTTTATTATGCAAAAGAAAAAGTGTTTTATTGCAAATTATATTGGATTTTCATCAGTGGTAGTTGCTAAATTTAATGAAATAATTTGTTTTCTAAATGTAATTATAGGTTTAATTTCATATTTGATCAATAATTATATAGTCATTTTAAAATAAATATTTGGTTTGTTTTTTGTTTCCACTGGTACTAGTTGATCATTAGCAATTGTAATCTGTATTTTATAATTTTATAGCTTTAACAAGATTTTCTTTTCCATTTATTTTATAGTTATTTTTGATTAATGCTCCTTTACCGGCTAAATTCTGATATATTTGCTAAATTTTATTATAGTAATTTTGTTTTTGAGGTTTTGTCTTGTATTTTGGCAAATATATTTCAAGTTGGTTTTGGCCAAACATTGATTTTTTGTTTGGTGAAGGAAGGTTCAGGACTGTTATGTTCATGTTATGGATCTCACACCTTATGAATAGGAAACAGTCCATGGTATTTTTTTTCTGATTGAATGCTTTTTATATAAAGTAATTATTGACAGTCACATTTGTTTTGTATTAGTTGCTACTATTTGCCAGGTAAACTCTCCTTCTAATTCATATTTAACATAAATTATGCTCATTGGTGGGCATCTCTTTTCAGTCAGTGATTAAGGAATTCAGCCTTAGACTGTCCGGCCTCATGGCCCTCCCCGAGAGACCACCGTGTTTCCCTTTGATGCTAATGTCCAGCTGGCTGGAGAAGAAAGAGTAAAACCCTCATCCTGATTTAAACATATATCCCAGTTGTTCCCAAGTGCTTAATTTTAAGGTTTTCTCTTTTTGAAACAACATTCTTAATAATTTAAAAATACAGAAAATACAAATATTGTTCTTTCTTCTAGTGATTCATGGGTCCTAGCCAATCCTATTATTGCTTTTGTTGGCTAGTTATTTTTACCCTACTTTGATTCCCATCACCACACCCTACCTTCTCCTTTGGCAATGATCTCCTGAGTCACCTCATTCTCTATATCTATGAGTATGTTTCTGCACTGTCTTGTTTACTCACTTATTTATTTAGTTTTTTTTTTTTACTTTCCACCTATAAATGAGATCATATGGTATTTGTTTTTCTCTGTTTGACTTACCTCACACAGTATAATACCCCCTAGGTCCATTTATGTTGTCACAAATGGGAAGATTTCATTCTTTTTGATTGTCAAATAACATTTTTGTCATATATATATCTCACATCTTCTTTTTCCATTCATCTATTGATGGATATATAGGTTGCTGACTTATTTTGGCTAATACTAGTAATGTTGCAATGAATATAGGGATGCATAACTTTTCAAATTAGTGGTTTTTCCCAGTAATGGAATTGGTGGATCATATGGCCTGAAGATACTGCACAGGAAATTTGGGGGGTGCCTGAGAATTAACAACATCTAATCTGAAAAATGTATAAAACATTAATCTCATCTAATCTGAAAAGTAGATGAAAGACTCTCTACTGGAGTCTATTACAATTTTCTAACTTCTAAATTGTAATGTAATCTCTTTCATTAGGGGAATGGAGGAAAAAGCAAATACACAAAAACTGAAAACACAGGAATAAATTTTCCATGGGATGCTTGAGAAAAAAATATACATTCTGTGTTTCTTTAATTAAAAGTTTAATACACCACATAATCATAAAGGAATAAAAGAGAAATTCAGTGTACAAAAAAACATTAAACTGCTTTTCTCTAAATGAAAATTTCATTTATTTAACAGCAAACATTGCAGAAAGCACCTGGAAAAGCTTGGCAGTAACGGGAGTTCAGTATCAATAAAAGTGTGGTATACAGAACAATGGCTCTGTCTGGAGCACAAACTCTGGGGTACGGTACACAGACTAGCTTAAGCCAAAGAATTTTCTCTCAAAGCATCTGAAATATTCATAGGTCCCACACTAGAATAAATTTATTGCTGCTGTAAGATATATAAAAGGTTGATAAACTGCTTTCCTGACCTTGCAGAACTTTGTTGGGATATTAAGAGACTTTGATACACAGTGGAATGCAGGAATGCTTTGTGATTTGTCGGCTGCAGTGCTGGGCATGCGCTGTCAGGAGCTTGGAAAACCAGGGGTAACTGCAGAGAAGGTGGTGTGTGCAAACAAGCAGCGCTGGCAAATGTGGCAAGTGAAAACTCCAGGGATCCGAATGTTGAACCTCCCTGTTTAAGCCCACACAAAACGAAACTTTTTAGCATGTCCATAGTTCTCTGCAGTACGGGTCTTTGGTTTTCCACTGTCTTTCAGCTTTCGTCACGGGTAATGTAGCATCTGAGCCTCTGCACCCCGTTTACCTAGTGTTGCCTCATGCAGCACACTGGGGCTCTAATGAGTGACGGAAATAGCTAGGAGGGACTATATTTGTGAAAAGTAAAGCCAAGCAGAGTTTTAATAACGTGTGGGCTGAGCCCCATTAGCTCCACAAAATATCCTTGAAACATAAAAACTGAATAACAAACTGGAGGGTGGGAAGTGGGAAATGCTGAAATGAAGGAAGCGCTGGGAACATAAATTGCTGAAATCCATCTTTATTTTATTTGCCAGAAGGCTTCTTTTCAAACCCAAAGCATCACTGACCAATTTATAGAAAAGAGTTTAAATTGTATTGTTTATTCTATAATATTTAACATATATCTTCCATCTGTTTTATTCAAAGAGTGAACTCAAGATTAAAAGTATACTGGCAACAAAAATACAATTAGATTCCCAAAACTGATAAGACACAATTTTAACTTTTCTAATCCATTCTAATGTATCATTTATCGTATATTGATTAAATCAGATTATTCAGTGCTTTCCCATTTAAACCTGTCCTATCTTCCTGACAGTGGAACATTCTACCCCCAAATAAACATTTCTTGTTTTTAAGGGAAATAATTAGGGGCATTCACAAGAAAGAAAAGAGTATCTCTTTCAAATGAGCTCAGTGAAATCAGAGCACACTACACATTTCTCAGCGGACCAGTAGTGGAATAACAGTGGATCAAATTTCTTTCCTTCTTTCTTGCTTTCAATTTAGCAAAGATTACCCTTCCACTGCATAGGCTCTGCCAATAAATACATTGCATGTTCTGATCATTTACCACATAGCTAGCACAGTGGATGCTTTGCTTACCTGTGAATGCCAGAGAAAGCAACACCAGTGCCTTGAATTTCTCTCCATTCTCATATCATTAGCAGGTGGATTCTTGGTGTATGACTAGAAAAATAACATCTGTTCTCCCCTTCTGGTGTCTAGAGCATGGCTGCATGCATCTATGCTGGCCAAGCCAGTAGTGGGCTAGTTAATTACTTGTGTTTTCAAAAAGTCGTCCATAACCCTATTTAGACAAACTAGCCTGAAACATCCCTTCTGAAGTTCTGGAGGTTGATGTTTTTGGCTTTCGTCTAGCGAGTTAAATATTTATAGACACAATACCTCTGTACATTTTTTTAAGTTTAGAATATTGGATGTGTAGGAGAGGAAAAATAATTTTTCTCTACCCTTCTAGGTTCTTGGATGAGAGGCTTCTGTAATAAAAAGAGGCAGATTAACAGGAGAAAAGCAAACAGAAGTTTAATAAAATGTATACCTTGTGGTACGCAAGGGAGATACCCAGGAAAACCACTGAGTTACTTCCTGAAATGGCTCAAACCATCACTTTAAATAACATCCTCAGCTAACGACAAAAGAGGTGAAAAGAGCTGGTTATAGGAGGCATAGTAAACAAGGGTAAGGTTGTTACACAGGTTTAAGTCTTAGCCATCTCCATTGCCAACAGTTTCTAGAAACTGTCATCCTTCCCTTCCTGGAACAAAGAGACACCCTTACATATGGAGATTTCCCTCACGAATGTAAATGTCTGTTTAAAAGGGTAACTTCTACTTGGTTTTCAGAGCTTCTACTTTGTCTACTCTTTTTTTGAATATAAACAGCTTAAAGTAATTTTTATGCCAAAAAGGCATATTTGGGGGTAGCATATTCTGCTCCTCTTCAGATGGTAGAGCTTTTCAATAATTTTGAAGGCTACATTCCTTTACTTTATCTTAGAAATAATATGTAAAGTTGCTCTCACCTCAACTATATTACTTAAATTATCCAGCCACTCCACATATGAAAAGACAAGATTTTAGAAGGTTATTAAACATATGTTATTAAACATACATGTAAATTTATTGAGCAAACTTACTCTGGTATCGAAGGTTTTGTGAGCAAGCTCATAGGTGTATTGCTGCCTTGATTTCTTGTTTTTATACAAACTATAATCTCTGCTTTATCACTTCATATTTATCACAGTTGGCTCTAAAGGTAAATTTCTAGAAATCAGACATTTGAGTTTTTATAATATACTAGATGGTTTTCATTTGCCTCTCCAAATTCTTCCACTCTCCACCTTGCTCTGTACTCAAGGAAGCTGGCTTGTAGGGAAGACAGCAACTGCTTCCTTGTACTCCAGCTTTAAGTCATGCTATGCCGGTGGGAGGCACCAGAAACAGATGCAACGGTGAAGGGAAAATAAGGCTCATTAAGTCCTTCTACTGAAGACCACAGTGTGTTTTAGTTAGCCCTCCCATGACAGACACTTTCATCAACCAAGACCGCTCTTAGTTTTTGGGTTGCTGATCATTCACTACGATAGAAATCACTGACAAGGGATAGCATTCTACACGTGGTAGCCCCCTTATCCATGGTTTTGCTTACCACAGTTCTAGTTTCTCGAGGTCAATCACAATCTGAATATAGTAAATGGAAAATTATAGAAATAAATAATTCTTAAGTTTTGAATTGAGTTCTATTCTACATGGTGTGATGAAATGCCATGCTCTCCTCTCTGGGATGTGAGTCATCATCCTTTTGCTCAATGTATCCACACCATGCATGGTGCCTGCCATTTAGTTACTCAGCAGTTTCTTGTTATCAGATTGACTGTCACAGTAATCCCAGTGCTATGCTCAACTAACCCTTATTTTCCTTGATAATAGCCTCAAAGCACAAGAGTAGTGATGCTGGCAAATAAGTTATATTAAAGAGAAATCATAAAGTGTGTATTTGTGTAGAAAAAAACATGGTAACACAGGGTTTGCTACTATCCTTGGTTTCGGGCATCCACTGAGGTGGAAAGTATCCTCCATAGATCGGGGCAGGGGGAAACTGTACAATTTTTAGAATTACACTTAAAACACAATTTTTTGTTTGTTTGATTGGTTGGTTTTTATTGTAAAGCCTTTGTTTTTAGAGCAATTTGAAAGGAAAGGAGCAGTTAAAAATTTTAATAGTGGGAGTGCCTTTACGATCAATATTTGCACATCTAAAGTAACTACACTGAATAGAAGGTGCTCCTTTGGACATCAAATATTAGGCTTTGTTGTTATCAACCACAATACTCTACGGTCAAATCTTTTGTGGGTCTCAGAGGCTATCTGGTATTATTCTTGCTAAGGTCACCTTTTAACTGCCCAAAGCATTAGATATTTTTAGCATTTTCATTACTTAATTGTGATGTGTTATTTAGACTGCTTTTCTTCTCTTCTAGAAATGTTCTTCCCTCTTGTAACTAAGATGTGAAGTCACAGGGCCTGCTCTCAAAGTATTTGCAATTTCATTCAGTCAATAAATTATAGACTCACAGAAAATTTCATATACAGGTTCTGTCCCAAAAGTATCCAGCCGTGCACAATGGAAAATAGAGACTTATTGAAGAAGATACAAGAAATATTGTACAGGACAATGATGCCTCAGTCCCCTTCAAAGTAGGCACCTTGGAACCCCACACAGTTCTCATAATCACTATCACCTGCTCCATTGCATTTTCCTGAATCTCACTGACAGCCTGAAATCTCCTTCCTTTCAAAGGTGCTTTTAGTTTTAAGAAAAGCCAGAAGTCGCAGGGTGCCAAATCTGGGCTGTAGGGGAGCTAAACCACATGGGTGATTTGATGTTTTTCAAAAAAACTGTGCACAAGATGTAATGCATGAGCGGGCATGTTGTTGTGATGAAGCTGCCAATTACCAGTAGGAACATAGCTGCAGCCTTCTGAATCATCCGAGTAGTTTTCGCAGAGGAATGTCAAAGCTTAATGCAAAATTTGATGCAAATCCACTGTTCTACTCACTCAGTCATTTTGAATGGGACAGCCACACAGTACATGTGCTCACTCAACGAAGCCTACTGCACCAAAAGACTAGTATAGTGAAATCATCATTGTTCATGCATGTGCATTCTAGTCCACTCTCCTTGGCTGTCAGGTTACATTGATGTTGCATAAACTATTGTTCTCATTATGTTAACAATGGTTGGACTTCTTCCAGACAGACCTCATACTAAGTAAAACAACAAATATACTGAAGTAAATGGTTGTTGTAGTTATTAAGTGGTATGTGCATTCATGAGAGGAAGACAGCAATATATAATGGCAGGTTAAGATAGTGAAGAAAGTTTAGCCCAAAGGTCTCCTAATCTTAATTAGTTGGATCTTATTTAGCAGGATCTGCATAGTTAAACAGAAATGAAATACATACCCTGAGATGAGCTCAGGGGTTCTGTCAAGGTCAAGGTCTAGAGACAAGAAATTACCAGCTATGCTCAGTATATTATTTGGGGGAGCAATAAGACAGAAGATTGCAAAGGTAACTTAAAAACAATTGAAATATTTCTTGTAGGGGAGTTATTTTTTGGAAGCTATAATTTAGAAAGGTTACTCTGGGGGATTGAACAGTAGTACTGAAAAAATCAACTATACTCATGACTGACCCAAGGCTGGTTTACACATAAAATAAATTCTTCCATTTACTGGAAGTTTTATACTTTGAGCAATGTAGTCTTAATTTTATTAAGTAGATTATATTTACTCTAGAAAACTTTTAAAACAGGCACACACACAAAGGAGCTAGTAAAATATAAATTCTTCTGTAGTTTTACAAACCACTTTGGTATGTACAATTTTCTGGGTTTTTTAAATTTAAACCAATACTTTTTAAAAAACATTATTGTTTTTCAATTACAGTTGTCCCTATCCCCCCCCCATTACTTTCCTCTGTCTACCCACCCCCTCACCTTCCACTTTTAATCCTCTCAAAAAAAAATAGACCCAGAGACCCGGAAATAAAGAACAAACACAGTGACCAGAGGGAGGCGGGAGGAGGATAACAGGGGAAAGGAGGGGAAGGGTCAAGTCAAGGAACATGCATAAAGGACCATGGGTAAACCAACACTTTCACATAGAGAGAAATCGCAAACTAAATACTGAGCGATTCTAGGCGCAGACCTCAAAGAGTGTCTAAGACTAATTATGGCGAATTGTGGAGTGAAAGCACAATTTAAAGGGAAAAACTGGTGCGAATACGTATGAGGCAGTGGCCACATGTTAAATCATAAAGGTCAGGTGTTCATAGATTGTCTCATTTTTAGGAGAAAAGGGTAGTTGAATTTTCATGTCTGTATATGTCGGCAAGAAAATTCATTTCAGAAATACGTGGACAAACACCATAAAGGCCCAAAGCAAAACCAACCAATAACCCTCTTTTGTGTGCTATATTTAGCTCCAAAGCTGAGTATGACCGAGAAAGTTGAGCTGAAGACCCCAACGTCTGGTTTCAGATCCATCAAATTTTGAGTCTCAGTTACTGTTTATGTGAAGTTGAACCTGTTCTGTCACCTCTGTAAGCCTCAGTTCCCTCCTCTGTCAGTCAAGACTAAAATTTTTGTTGTCCAAAGTTATGAGGGTTAAATGAGATCATGAGTATGGAGTTAACACGCCATCAGGGATACCTTGCGTGGTCAGACAACGTCATGGCGTTTTATATAAGTAGTACCATGAATGCTTACCATTTTCTATCCTTTTTGTTTTGTTTTATGAGGTGTTTTCTTAGACTATTTGTTAATGGCTATACAGCATTTTATTAAATATCTATAAGGGCAAATAGTTATACTTAGCTGAGCTGTTAAGATTTTACCAATTTATCCTTTCTGTAAATTAAAATATTTTGTAATTCCAGCACTCATAAACATAAACAATTTTTAAAATATGTTACTCAGGAAATAAGTCCATATCCAGGAATTAACTTTCAGGAAAAAATAAGGCATGTACCACACTTAATAAATATGGGAACTGTAGTTTGAGATGGAATATGATTGACTTAAGTCACTCATTCATATCACTTCTGTCATCATTAAGAGAAGTTAACATAAATAGATAAACTACTATCTCTAAGGTCTTGGGAAAATTTCAAATGAGATAGTGACAAGTAAGCTTCCCCCTTAATGAAAGAACTTTTTTACTCCATATTTATGATGGCATACATTCAAGTGTTTTTAATGTTTACCTGTCTTATTTTGAATCCTATTTAAGTATAGGAGTTCCTTTTGTAATAAGCTGACTCCATGTGGATGTAAATTTGTAACCAACTAACTTGAAGCTCAGTTACACATTAGGTTGACCAAAGTCTTTTATATGTGCTTGTACCCATAAAAAACTGATTCCATGGTCACATTTTGGGTTACTTGTTGTTAAGGACAGCATCAGGGTGATAAGTCGTCAGGACAGGCGGCCAGTGTTGGAGGTGCAGAATGCTCTGGCCCTGCCGCAGGGTTACAGGTCATAGACTGAGTCTCTGCGGAAGATGTATGAGTGCTCTTGCCGTAGTTCAGGGCTCGGTCCAGGAATTTAACAGAAGAAATCAATGAGGCACAGCTGTGTAAAATAGGGGTCAAATACGTACAGCTGTGGCTCCACATAGATCAGAAAGCACTGTTTGATTTTTCTCTAGACAGCATTCATTATCGAAATGGGCTTCAGAAGCTTTTTATTAAAAACAAATTGATGTTAATTAATTCTGATTGCAGTGGCCATTAGTCAGCTATCTCATTGCAGGAAACTGGATCAAATCAAGACTATTCTCTGCAATCTCTGCTGGCTTGCTATCTCTAAATCTAATTTTAAATTGGAATTTTGATATTTAACTTAGAGTGAACATCTCTGCTTTCTCTTGATTATAAGCTGTCATTTTCTTTGGTTACCTTAACCTTCTTTGGGAGATGTGTATTATCCTGTCGCCTATTAATTTACCTTTGATATTATATGACTCATATTTTCCTATCTACCATATGTTTTTGGATTGGAAGAAATTACATTTATTTTCATGCAAATACTAGGGATTTTGAAATTTAAATACATCTTTAAATAGGAATCGTTCTTGTTTTTGTCCATTTTGCAAGAGAAATATCCTCTGAACCTACAAATTCCAAAAAGTTATTTCTCTAGTGTTTTGAATATCCACGTTTCATAATTCAAATCCTGTATGTTATTCTTGTTTCATGCCTTATCTCTTTCTAACAAACACACACATGCACAAAAAGAGAGAAGGAGAAAAGCCTTGCAGAGATCCTTTATTTTTTTTCTATAATTAGTCTGAATAAGATCCAGTTCAATTGCCTTGTTTCTCATTGTCTTGGCCATTTGTCTCTCTGGCTGACCAACAAATTAGGTGCACACCAATATGAAATATGTTTGTTTTTTTTCCTTACCTTTCTTTAGACTGACAAACAGTGAAAAGTTAGAGGTAGGAGGCAGAATCTCTATAAACAGTATAAAAGAAAGAAAGGGTGTGTGTGAATATGTCCAGGGGCTGTTTGGAGGTGCAGAGAAAGAGTTCCCAAAGGGGGAGATTGTGGGGAAACAAAGGCAGGGGGTAGATGGCACAATACAGAAGAAATTGGAGGTGATGTGGAATTTAAAGGCAATGCTGCTGTTAGACTCCAGCAAACACAGCCCCATTCTTCAGGTGATTCCTAATCTTCAGAATGCCTTCTTCAAAACTTTCTACATCCTGCTCCAGCGTCTCTGAAAAGCTGAGCTGGTAGCACCCCAATTACTGCATGTCCAGAATGAGTGGAACACCCCAAGCCCAGACTGGGACCTACAAGTGCCTCAGTTTCTCTTTCTCTCTCATGGGGCTTCCTCCTGACTGAAACTGGAGTCATTCAGATGACTGTAGGAGCTTCAGGATTTGCAATTATGGGGTCATCTCATGGTACTCTTGCTGGGTCCCCAGGACCTTCCAGGAAGGCATCCTGGTATGTGAATTGTTCCCTCTAGCTAGTGAAGTATTTCTCTGAAAGGATCACATGAAATTAGACTTTAACATGCTGATTTGAAGTGACTATAACTCTCATCACAGAAGCAGTTCAGGGCTCTGATCTACCCCCCACAGCATCTTAGTCTTGAACCTAATATGGGTCTATGTGTTGGCTCTTGCTGGTGTGTTTCAATAACAATGCCACCGTGGATGTAGAGTATCCAAGACAGGTAGAGGTGATCTTGGTCATACCCCATCCAGCATTGTGTCCAGCACACCCCTCTCCTGACACTGGCAACCATCAGCTAGCTTCATCCACGTGTTAGTCATCTCCCAGGGGTTGTCATTTCTCTTCCTTCCAATGACTTTCCAGATCACTGTTCCATATGTCAATGGAGACTTTTATCAATGTCTACTCTTGTCTCCAGTTTATGTGGTGACTGTTCTCCTAGGTCATGTCTAAGCCATGCCAGAGAAAAGAAGGACACTTCTTATGGGAATGGGTCTACTTTTCTCATCCCACCTAGGTAGACCTCTTACCTGTACCCATAGCTAGTGATAAATGAAAAAAGATCACATGTTAAGGTTAAAATAATCACAGCTTCAAGATCGAATGGTTAGAAGATATGCTATTATACTTTTATTCTATAAAACTTTATACACTAAATTTAACTTGGTCAGGTAACAAATTATCATTCGTGATTTCCTATACACTCCAGGTGAAACCTGCATTTTTGGTCATCTTCAAAACGCCATAGTGACATCCCTTGAAAGAGTCATGGGAAACCAGTTCTATGGCAGCATGATGGATGGCGCAGTGTTATGAGTAACGATGTAACCAGAACTAAATAAATTGTATTAGGGAACTGTGGTAGCAAGAAGATCTATATTGTTTCAGTACAAACAGGTTCCAAAGACTATGACATTGTGAGTAATAGTGGTGCTGCTACCTTGCTACCTGGTGGGAGATAGGGCAATGGCCAGCTATAACAGACTGGAAAGGAAAGACCATGAAGAGGTGGCTCCCAGTTCTGACTGAGCGCAGACAGATGGGGCCTGGACATTACCAAGAATCTTCATGTGAACTGACCGAACAATAAACAAATACTCTAAATCTTCACTAGTAAGTTACTAAGCCTCTCACATATCCCCTGAACTTTTGAATACACTTTAATTTATATATTTATGTAAACATGTTTAATACACTGCAGGAAATATTCTTCCAGGATTCTAGATACACTAGTGGCACATCCACCAGGTTCTTTGTGGTAACCCATTCAGATACCTGGAGGTGTGCACGACATAATCATACTTGGAAAATGGCAAGAGTACTTGAAAGTTACATCATTGATAAAAATCATAATTTTCCTCCAAAGTAAGAGGAGAGCATATTCTTTTCCTGATTATGGTGAGAGATTTGTAAGAGAAACAGGAGATCACTGAAAAGGAGGAGAACGTGGCAGTGCACTTCTCTGGTTATTTCGATCTTATTTTAAGCTTTTAGATAAATATTATGGTTATGAAGGTAGCCATCATTCTTATGAGTTTGAATATATTTGCTTCTTATACATTGAGTTAATGTGTGTGAACTGATAGAAATTAATGTATTTACTCATATATTATTGAAGGACCACATAAAGTACCAGGTATACAAAAAAAACACCAAAAAAACTTTGCCTTTATTCTCTACTTTGGGCAACTAAAAGTTTAGTGGAAGAAAAACATTTGTAAACAAATAATTACACAGTATGTTTTGAGAAGAATGCAAAAGAGAAACTAATCAGTATGGGGAAACAAGAGCAAGCTTTATATTTGTAAATTTTGAACAATCTTCCAAGATTAATAGAGATTTTTAGGGACATAGGCAACTGAAGTCTAACACTGACTGACAGGTACACAAATACTAGCATTAACTCTAACTTTGAGTTTCTCTTACACTGTAACAGATTAATGAAGTAGGAAATAGTTCTCAGCAATCTTTATTTAATCTCTGTTGTTTAACAGAGCTATAGGAGTGTTAATTGGTGTATTTTGAGGAGTATTTCTCAAATTTTCTGACTATTACATGAAGTAGTATTCACAATACTTGTGTATATCAATGTGTACATTAGTTACCCCTCAATATGTTGATACATTATTTCTCAACCCCAATTCCACTTCTTACAGAAGTCAAAGCTTCTCTGTAGTGTTGGTGTGAAGTCTCAGAGATTTACCCCTTAGGGTCCCTTGACTTCAGTCCCTGTCTCCGTGTCTGCCGTATCACTTTTGTACCCAGCGGATAAAAGTATGACACTGAGGCCCTTTGCCAGTCAGCACTTAATAATCTCTCTTCTTCAAATCCTCATGTTGTTAGGATTTCATCCCCAATGGATTCATGTGGAATTACAACAGAAGGAAGGAAGGAAGGAAGGAAGGAATGAATAAAGGAAGGAATGAAGGAAGGAAGGAAGGAAGGAAGGAAGGAAGGAAGGAAGGAAGGAAGGCAGGCAGGCAAGAGGGTAGGAGGGAAGAAACTTTTATTTTGAAGTCATCACAATAATTGTCTCTCAAGACAAGTTGATGATTTGGATTGTCTAAACTAAAAAACCTTTTCTTATTTTGCTTTTATTTTTCAATAGGCTACATCTTATTAAAGAATTTGTGTGTGTGTGTGTGTGGTGTTTTCTCTGTAAGACGCCCACATCACTGTGGGTCTCACATCCAAAGTCCATGTGCCCAATCATTTAAGTGATTTCTTTAATAATACAGGAAGAATAATTCCTGAATCAGGATATTCTTAGTGCATTATTTCACTGTGTACATTATAAATGTAAAGCAGGCCCCAGGACTCTCCCCACAGGGAGAAGTTATGACATGGTACTATTATAAACCCAAAGATTTTATAACGTGTCATTTTATGGCCTGCTCTGCCTAAAATGACCTAAGGTATAATTTTCCTCCCACTGATAGATGCCATCTACAAAGTGCCACTTCTATTGAAGGGCTGGGCTGAACCACTAAGGAAACAATTCTCACCTTTATGTCTTATGCTTCTAAGCCCAGGTGGTAATGAAAGGGTGGTACATCAGTAAAAGGTTATTCATTAAGTGCCCTTAAGTGTGTTTGTAAGTACAGGGAACCAGAAAGACTCTAAGAACAGTTCTGACCACAACTTTTGGTCATTTGAAGCAATTACCTGACGTGGTCTCTGTGAATGCTCCCAGAGCAAGTGAATTGTCTGAAGGGGAAAAAAGTAGATTCCTAAGTAGCTTTTATAGCCTGTGTGGTTTCTGAAGCTATTAAGCACATCATCACCCACAAGGCTAAGTGGCTGCTTGTCTCCTCCGAATACATGTCATGTGTATTTGGGAGTCTCTCAATGCCTTGTTCAAGGTAAACCACACTTTTTTACAAAATATCCTTAGGAATACACATTAAACAGAGCTCCAGGAAAACTGCCCATGAATTTGGAAGAACTGACTTACCTACTTACGAAAAAAATAAACCACTGGAGATACAGTCATTGCATTTCAATACCATCAGTGTATAATGATAGGTCGAGATTCATAAATCCTTAGTTAATCCAACCAATCAGTGTCCGATGACTCAGCACTACAGTTTTCACGCGCTTGACCATATGCAAACCTGACATTAACTGCAAGTTAGTCAACCCACCCATACACTGGAGCCACCCCCAACTCTTCACTTTTCTCACTCTCTACATAGTTGTTTCATGTTTCTCATCTGTTGTGCTTGTTTTAATGCTCTAGTTATTTGTCTCTGATTTTATATCTATCTCATCCATTTTTTACAGTCTGTTAATGCTCACATTTTAATTATTGCATGAGCTTATATTTTCTCCCAGATTAAGACTGTGCATAACCTCCACAGTGCCTCAGGAAGACTTATACATACTCCGGAGGCAAAATTGGCCTTGAGAAGCAGTTGTCTGAAGCCTCGTATAAAGCAAAAGTAATACCTATAGAAGTAACAACTTGAAAGTTAGCCTAAACTGTCCACTTTATTTAGTCAGATGAATAGTTAAGGAAGATAAGAAAGGATGTTTGCTTTAAGAACATAGTTTTACCCCTTGGAAAAGAGGTGAGTAGAAGTGTAATGGTCATTTTATTTATATGTTGTTGAAGAGTGGAAACCAGCATGGAAAAGCTAGTGCCTTGGGTGTGCAGATGTGATCCTGCAGATATCTGCTGCATCTTCAGTCATCTGTGAAGACTTTCAGAGAACTGCCACTTAGGGATAGAGTAGGGACAAAGTGGAGGCCTCCCTAAATATAGCTCAGTCTGATACATAATCCAAGGGGACTAAAACTTCCCTTTTTAGTTGGACTTTTTCTAAGATATGAGTAGACATTAACCTCAAAATGGATTCTGTATAATAAACCAGAGAATAACCATTGCATTTTACTCACTAGGGGTATGAGGGAGCAGCTTCAAAAGGCTGTACTCCCACGAACCAAGGTAACTGTGGGTGCTCAGCCTTTCTACATCATTTGGTTGATGTAGATGTTTAACCAGATTATTCAGCTCGAATTGAGGTGTTGAGGGCAAGCCCCAAAAGTCTGAATTCAGGATCGATTCCAAAGAAGTGACATGTACCCTTATTCAAATTCATAAGAGCTTGAATAGGAGAAAGTCACCTACATGAGCAAAGCAGCTACTTGTTTCCAGTGATGGCTGGCTGGGGAAAAAAATCTATACCCTCCCCAGACAGGGCCTCCTTTTTACAGGGGGTTAACAGTAAAACCATATGGTAGGTAGTTACGTAGAGTGCCAGAAAGAACGATGCATTTCTAAGTTACCAGATAACATCAGGCAGTGATCCATCCCCTACACATTCATTACCCTCCTTCCTGGGGGCATGACCTTTCTCTTTGAGCAGCATTCTGGTTTTCTGGGTAGTTGGCCAAGCCTGAGGCTATAGAGAGTGAAGAGCCCAACCCTTCCCAGATGCCTTCGATGCTGAAACCATACTACATTTCAATAAGTTCCCTTACAGAAGGTAACTATTTCGGCAGGTGGACCTCTCTACCAGTAAGTTGGTTGATATGATAAAAATTCACACCTTATCTTCCATGATTGTCTAATCCTAGCTCCTCACAGTTCCTACTTGCTTTGCAGTCATCTTTTCAATTTGACAACCTAAAAAAGAAGCTAAAAATAGGGAGACTTCTTCACTCTGATGAATTCAGACTCTCCTGATAAGCACAGAAGAATGCATCAAGATATTCCACTCTCATTCATTGCCAGTTCGCAGCAGTCCTAGAACAGCAGCAACAGGAAATCTCTTTCCCAAATAGTGTACAACAGTGACTAAGCTCTCAGACTCTGAAAAAGGCAAAATGGCCTTCAATTTCATACCCAACTATTTGGTTTTACGTGAATGCTACATATCTCACAAGATAATATAAATATTAACTAAAACACAAGTGTCTGACATGTAGAAGGTGCTCAGAAAATGTTAGTTCTTCTAAAATGTATTAACATAGAAAAATGTATGAAAATTCTTATTAGGCTCTGTGCTTTTTATACAACAGATATAGTGGTATACTTATTGGTATGACATAATATGTTACTTTTTTCTCAAATGCCTTTCTTTGATTAATAATCAACCTGATTTTTAACTGGGTATATTCTAAGCTAAAGATTCCAGGCTTTCTTATATATGTTAGG
>PVKM010002852.1:0-61602 GCA_004027735.1 Carollia perspicillata
TCTATGAAAACTATTTGGATGATCCAGAAGTCTGAAGCTATGGGCAACTGGTGATTGGCAGCTTCCTCTCAACAATGTGCTCGCTCTGCATGGGGTCTTGTGCAGAATTTTTTTGTGAAATGTCAAATCACCCAGGTGACTCAGCCCTCCTATAGCCCAGACTTGGTGCCCTTTGACTTCTGGCTTTTCCCAAAACTAAAATCACCTTTTCGTGACAGGCATAAAATTTCAGACTGTTGATGAGATTTAGGAAAATACAATGGGGCAGCTGATGGCAATTGGGAGAACTGTGTGAGGTCCCAAGGTGTCTACTTTGAAGGGCACTGAGGTGTCAGTGTCCCACGTATAATGTTTCTTGTGTCTCATGTCTTCTAAAATAAATGTCTCTATTTTTCTTATTATATGGGTGGATACCTTCTGGACAGACCTCATATTCTTTCAACCAGTTCCCACTGCCTTCTTCCCCTCTTACAGCTGTCAGTCTGTTCCCTGTTTCTATGTTTTTGACTCTATTTTTTTCATTAGTTTATTTTGTTCATTAGACTCCACTTATAAGTGACATCATGTGGTACTTGTCTTTCAGACTGATTTATTTCACTTGGCATAATAGTTTCCAATTCCATCTATGCTGTTGCAAAAGGTAAGAATTCCTTCTTTTTGACTGCTACATAGCATTCCATTGTATAAATGTACCATTGCTTTTTAAAATCACAGTTCTTGAAGACTGTCTTAATTTCTAAATTTAAAGTATATTTTAAATGAAACATTCCAGTTTTCTTACAGACATTGTGAAATTAATTATTTATGTTTTTTTAAACATCTTTATTTTAAGGATAGATATATCATTTAAAATATATAATATATAATTTAATTATATAATAATATATTATATAATGATATCAACATATCATATTACCATGAAAATTTATATTGTATATTATATAATATTAATAATATATAACATTGGCATATTATTAATATAGTATATTGATAATATACTATACTATAATTATATTGTTATATAATAATTATTAGTATGTCACATGGTGATTGTTATAATATAATAATTATTAATAGTACCGATTTGCATAATATATATGATTGAATTTTATCCCTGTAATAAATATATATATAATTTAATTGTCTCTGAATTTCAGGAAGTTGTGGCACTTAAAACCAAAGATGATTGAAACTGGCTGAACGATGAGTGGGTGCCCAGCGGTGTGGGCTGTGCCTAGAACGCACTGTACTGGACAGCCATGAACAAATGAGTGGTTGTGATGGTCTCAGCCGTCTTCTCAAATTAACTGCATGGATGCTTAGCTGAGGGCCTGTTATGTACGAGGGGCTAGTAACACATCATGATGGCATCTGCAGAAATTAGCCATGTAGTAGCCTTCCTGAGCTTTAAAGGTTGATAAATTGTGAAGTTGATGCTACGCTTTCCCAGACACTCGCCTGAAAGCAGTATGGGGGCAAAGTAGTGACAAATGGTGTCCACGTTTGCTCATTTGGGATCAATATTTGATTTAAATGGTAAGCCCTTGATTTTCAAAATGATTTTGAAATTAGAGGCAGTACTAGAAGCTGAATGGACTTTCTTCTACTGCTTAACTACACATTTGTTCCTTTCAAAATCCCTCTCAGATTTAACCATAACCATAAACGTTACCTCACATTCAACCAGCTTTCCGTGCACATGTGGAACTGGAGTCAAGTGTAGGAAACTTAGAAAGGGCTTCTCTACTGTTCTGAGTCCTCTGCTATCTTATTATTATCTGACTACCTGCTTCAGTTGCTTCATATCAATATTATTATTATTTTGGTAAATTAATAGGTCTAGTAAATGTATGTTCTCAGCAAGAACTTGTGAAACTTGTTTTTTTTTACCTGAGTACGTGTGACTCATTAATGTAACTTCACAACATACTTGTTATTTCTCTGTACCAACTTAAATTACTCAATAGAACTCAGTTTTGAAGACAAAGCATTTCATATGCTTCAAAGACATGGAAACATTAAGAAGATAAGCTTTTCTGAAAGTGTTGTTTAGAAATTTGTGACATTAAAAATGAGTTTTTCTTGGCAATATTCAAGGAAAGTTATGGTTAATTTTTTACCATTCTTTTTTCTTTTTAAAAAATATCTTATTGTTTATGCTTTTATAATTGTTCCAATATTTCCATTTTTGTCCCCCTCCACCTAATCTACCCCCCTACTCCCACAGTCAATCTTCACACCATTGTCCATGTCCATGGGTCATTCACATATGTTTGACTAATCCTTTCACCTTCTTTCAATCAGTTCCCACCTTTTCTCTCACAGCTATCTGTTCCATGTTTCTATGCCTGTGGTCCTATTTTACTCATGAATTAATTTTGTCATTAGATTACACTTACAAATGAGATAATATGGTATTTTTCTTTCACCTAGTAGCTTATTTGACTTAGCATAATAGTCTCCAGTTTCATCCATGCCATTACAAAAGGTAAGAATACCTTCTGTGTTTACTGCTGCATAGTATTCCATTGTGTAAACATACCACACTTTTTCAAAAAAGATCTCATTTACTTATTTTAAGAGAGAGTGGAAAGGAGAGTGAAAGAGAGGGAGAGAAACATAATATGTGAGAGAAACAGTGGCTGGTTGCCTTTCTTACACCCCCAACTGGGGATCTGGCCCGTAACCCAGGCGTGTGCCCTGAGTGGGAATTGAACCAGCAAACTTTTGGTCTGCATGCTGGTGCTCAATCCACTGAGCCACATCAGCCAGGGCTGTACCACACTTTTTATCCACTCATCTACTTAGGCTATTTCTGAATCTTGGCTATTATAAACAGTGCTACTACATCAAACTGAAAAGCTTCTGCACAGCTAAAGAAACCATCATCAATATAAAAAAGTAACTGACCTTATGGCAGCATATATTTTCCAACATTATAAGGGGTTAATCTCTGAAATATACAAAGAACTTATATGACTCAGCACCAGGAAGACAACCAATCCAATTTAAAAATGGACAAAGAACCTGAACAGACACCTTTCTAGGAAGCACATCTGGACAGTCCAAAGACACATGAAAAAATGTTTAATATCACCAGTCATCGGAGAGACACATATTAAAACCACACTCAGATACCACCTCACATTTGCCAAAATGACTATTATTAATAAATCAACTAAAAACAAGTGCTGGCAAGGGTGTGGAAGGAAGGAAACCCTAGTGCACTATCCGTGGGAAGGTAGCCTGTTGCAGCCACTGTGGAAAACAATATAGAGTTTTCTCAAAAAATTACAAATGCAACTGCCTTATAACCCAGCGATTCCACTGCTGGGAATATACCCTAAGAATCCTGGAACACCTATTCAAATGAATTTATGGACCCCTATGTTCATAGTTGTGGTGAATTTTTTGAAAGCCTTCCTCCCATTCATTTGAATGGAAACCCTACCTTGAGCAAAGTTGCCATGTATCTGGGTATCGGAGTTCTTTTCCACAAAGCGGGAGGGACTGTTCTGGTCAATGATATAAGGCCCCTTTTACTTCCAACAGTTGTTGATTCTAAGAAATAAATTTTTGTAACAAGTACATTTTGTTATACATTTGAGAGAAAGGGAACTTTGGAACCGTGTTAAGTAAAGCTGCGCTATGACTTCTTATAATGTCTAATTCCCTGATGATTTTTGTGTGTGGTGACTTTTCTATGCTATATAATTGCAAATTACAATAATATGCATATATTTTCTGCTCTTCTTTATAAAGTACCTTAACAATTGAATTTTTGGACAGATCCTCTTCTCCCAAAAAGCCACAGTGGCACTTTTTTGCCACATTAAGTGTGTGTTTAGGAAGCATCTTATTTTCATTTCTTGTGCTTAAGGCCTACAACTATAAAATATTGCCTAAAAATGTATTAAATTCCCTAAGACATTAGTATGGTATCCTGTAACTTATTGAAACTCATTAATGATGGCTGTGCAAATTTCAAGGTATTTTTTTCATATTCTTAACAGGTGTCATTTTCCAAGAGGAAATGTATCCACTCTAGCAAATTCCACAGTGCTTACTCCAGTGCTCGCCATACAGTATGTAGTCAATAGATCTTCAGAACAATCAAAAGTCAGGTTTGGGAGCAATCACGGTGATTGCCTAGTGCTACCACTGTGCAAAAAACACTGGGCCTGAGGTGGCCAAAAGGACTTATCCAAGGTCAGCTCAGGTCTTCAGACTCTTCTAGTGATTTCTTCCATGTTGCCTTAGTATCTCAATCAGAGAGTTCATAAATTTAGCCATTTTTATTAAGGCAGAAAAAAATAGCATTTGGATAGAAGACTGAAATTTTTACAACCTAATACAGTGATTTTCAACTTTTCCATTTCATGGCACATATAAGCTAATTACTAAAATTCTGCAATACACCCAGAATACATATTTTTTGCTGATTTGACAAAAAAATAGGTATAATTTTGATTCATTCACAACAAATAGCTATTGTGTTGGCTGTGGTCATTTTTTTTTTTAATTTGACAGTCTAAGGGAAAAGAGGTCAGTGCCCAGACTAAATAGTGAGGTACTGCATGTTTTACAAATTCCTGCAGTACACCGGTTGCAAGTCAATGACCTAACAAGATAACCAGGATGGTAGATAAACATACTGCCCATGAAGTCCTTGAAAGGAACCGGAAAGCGATATGTTATCCCTACTATTATAAAAAGAGTGCAAGCTTCATCCAATAATTGAAACACAGGACCCAAATATTGTTATTGTTTTTTTAATAAATGAAACAAGTTGGTCTTTGTTCAGATTTCTAACACTTAGGATTTTAAGATTGCCTGTGTAGTAGCACATAGCTATTGGTTTTGTAGGGGTGGGGTAGTTGTTATTCAATTGATAGCGATGGCATTAACATACACACATTTTCCCCTTTTCTTTAAAGACTGCTAGAATGATACACTATTAAATTACTTCATATTCTATTCTTATCAATCTGTCCTGAGATCTAGATACTTGCATTCATTTTATTGAAATGTTTACATTTAACTAGAAATATTATACAAATTGTATTTATACGACCACTCCAAAATTGGGAAAAAATGTGTCTGTCAGATTTCCTTACTATAAATTATACATTGCAGGAATAAGATTATAAAGTAGGTGGATGAAACAAGAATTACATTGATGACAATAACCTATGAAAATGCTTAAATTGCACATAAATAAAAATATACTTTGTTTTACGAACATAATCCTATGTAGCATCTCAAGTTATACATGTCTAATGGGACGGGGGCAGGGCAGAGGTTCCAGAGTGTGTCAGCCTTGGTTCACATCCTGCTTCAGTCATTTCCTGTTCATGTGACTCTGGGAAAATTTGTTTACTTCTCTGTGCCTCAGTTTCCTTATTGGTAAAATAGGACTAATACTAGCACCTACCTCATAGTGTTAAGAGAATTACCTGATTTAACATTCGTGCCAGCACAGAGCAAGTGCTGAATATGTGTTAGCTATTATTATTATTGTTATAACACAGAAGTGTACATAGAATAAGAAAGAGTACATATATACAATATATGTTTCCAGTTTTTCTTAAATTTGTGGTTGAATTCACCGGAGTTGATTCTGTGCAGAATGTAATTGGTGTAGCTTGTTCTTCCTTCTGGCGTATTAGATCAATTTGTATCCTCTGCAGTATATATGTGTATGCACTGGGTCAGAGAGTAAAGTGTATTTATCGTGATAGGTTATGGGGCGGGGGCAAAACGATCCAAAGGGACTGTCTTAGAGCCCCTGAATTCCTCCTCTGCTACCTGCTGAAAGTGACTTGAGTGCTGCTCTGGATTTTTTTCCCCTCTAGTAAGCAGTAAAACTGGCTCTACGGATGGGGAGTGAAGATAATGGTTTAAGTAGCTTGGGAGTACAGGTAAGGCCTCCGGGTGTAGACCGGGAGAAGAGCAGAGGCGGTGGGTGGGGAGGTCCGACTGGGTGGAGGAGGAGAAGCCCCAGAGCTTGCAGGGACTTGAGCTCAGCCTCTGGGCTGGGCTGTGTTGGGGGTGGAGAGACGCAGCTGAGATTAGGTGTGTCAGTCCTTGAAGGGGTGCAGGCTGAGAGAAGGCCTGGAATGTGTTTAAGTTACGCTTAACACTCGCAAGGCATGAGATGCAGTTCTGAGGAAGCCAACACTGTTGAAAACTTGGTGGGGAAAAGAGGAATGGAGGGGGCAGGGGTAAGGTGGTGAAGGAAGTTGAGGGGAAGAGATAAGAAAAGCTTGGAGTCAGGTGAATACAAATCGTGACACGCCAGACTCCATATGACTCATGATGATGAGTTAGCCAGTACTCAAGGCAATTAAGAGCTAAATCAAACAGTGGCAAATCAAAGTGATACTGCTTTTCACAGTTTACACGAAGCATGGTGTATGAGAACAAAACACTGTTGCTGCATTACTAAAGTCCAAAGTTGGCTTTCTGCAGCAATGAGGAGCTTCTGTCTAACTGTAGAGTTCAGAATGACTCGAAGAAGCACAAGGGTAATGGTGTGGTTTTCAGTGTGATTTGCTTCGGGACTTTTGTAAAGAGACAGTGAGTCACCCAATAAACAAGCCAAAGGTTATAATTACACAATAACACTGATAAACAAACTGTGGAGAGGCAATGAAGGGCAGTCATGGGAAAAAGGAGCGAATAAGTAGTTCTGGTGATTTTTTAAAATTGTAATTGACCTTTCACCAGACAGAGCTCTCCACTGCTAATCACACCCCTAGATGCAAAAAAGACCACCCTCTTAATCCCCAAGCATTTCTGAGATTTCTGGGAAGATTTCATCAAAGCGCTCAGAGCAGACCTGGTGATGTCATGTGCACTGCCACAGACCCAGACGATGTCGAGTCTCCCACTGGGGAGAGCGGAAGCCCCTGGTGCAGTGGCCTGGAGGGAAAGAGAGAGAATGCTGCCCTCTTTTGTTTCAGAGGACTATCAAATGAGTGATGCATTATAATATCTTTCAAAGGTGAAGATTTTTGCATCGCTGTCCCCTTAAATCTCAGGCATGGGTGGGCCAGGAAACACTCTTGAGTGACACACACCATACTGTTCTCAAGTGGGCTTTACTCTGTTAGAACCAAGGCTTTGCCCCTCGACCAAACTATGCTTGTCTCTCCCTGGTACATGAAGTCTCTGCCTCCCCTCCACGTCATCCCAGATTCATAATAGTGTAACATTTAGTAAATAAAAACCATTTCAGAAAAATTTCACAGGACACAAGGGAAATAAAATATATAGGTATTTTTTTAAATTTTAGAGCTTCTAAGCTTTTTTTTTTTCTAAAAGAGATCTTTTAGCATTTGGTAATTGCAGTGGGTAAATAAACAACTACATAAAATGTGTCCTCTATTTCTGTGGCTTCTCCTAAAAGGCAAGGGCTGCCAGCCACAGAAAACAGGAATCGAAATGTATGGAAGGCTCGCTTTCTCCCGCTTGAGCGGGTTCATTGTGTGTGTACGCATGTAGGTATGGGCTCACCAAACACTGAGGTATGCCTGAGGTATCAGTGAGCTACCTAGGAGAGAATGTCACTGGAGAAGAAAGTCAGGAAGATAAGTTTGGTCCAGAAAATAAAACCCTGGGTGTCAGGGGGGAGAAACCAATCATGAATACAGCATGTTGTTAATCATATCACTTTGTCTATTGAACTCAATGCCTGCCTGATTCCACCGAAAAAGGAGGGGCTTGTGTAGAACTGAAATGACATTTTCACTGAAACCTAGAAACACTGATTAGTGGCAACACTCCAGCTGGGGGAAAAAAAGATCTAATAACCTTTCTTTCCAGAACCCATTGTAGAGTTCACATTTTGAGGATTCTAGGAGGAAATGGTGGTATAATGCAGAAGATGATGGTAACCATGTAAAAGTAACTCGTCTCTGAACACTGTAGCCCTTTGGAGAAACAGCACCACATGGAATTAGAGAGGAGAGGAAGAAAAGAACAGAGGTAATTGAAAGTTCAAGTTGGCATGTCCTTGAGTATGCACGAGACATCCTGGGGATACTGGTTATTCTAGACAAGCTCAGGTGCAGGACAGCATGCGTAGGGACCAGTGGTCTTCTCATAACAGCCGGGAAACAAGAACCAACAAAATAAGTGTGCCAAAGATTCACATGCAGGGATGCTCAGGCCATTTACCCTATTAGATCGCTCATTTAAAGGAGTGAATTAGTTGAATGGGATTCAAATGCGTTCTGTAGGTCAATAAATATCGCACATACATCTGCTGTATTAAGAGTATGGGGGATGGCTGAGAAACACAGTTCCCTTTGTGCTAACAAGCACAGGATCCCTGAGTAACAGAGTGAGAGATGGAGGCTGCACGAAAGCCCTTTCCAAGTTGTCCAGCTGTCCCATCCTGAGCAAAATGAATTGAGAGTGACAACTATGGATTTTAATCATTAGTATAGTAACCAGTCAGCTGCCTGTACAGGCCCCATATGCATGTTTTCATGAGGTTCCATTTCTGCAAACTAGTGAAAAAGGGAAGATTATTTGCAATCTAGAAGAGTATAGTTCTTTTGGTCATGTAGCCATATGGTCAAAATTTGGTCAGCATAGGCATCTACATGATTTTTAAGGCCATGAGACAAGATGAAGCATAGCAAGAGAGGAGAAGAGCATCAGGGACCTCATGGAATCCCAACAATGAGAACTTAAGGAGAAGGAGCCAAACCAGCAAGAAAAAATCTATTAAATGGTAAATTGTAAGAGGAGACAAAAAGGTGTGGAAAGTGTATCAAAGAAAAGATGATCAACTGTACTGAATGGTGTTGATAGGTCACATTATATGAATGATGAGAGACTGACTATTGGTTGGATCCAAATTTTGAAAAATAATGATGGTAAAAGCCTCATTGAAATGGGTTTAAGAGAAAATAGGAGGAGATGAAGTGGTGAAATTGTGCATGGACCTCTTACCAAGAGTTTTGCTACAAAGAATAAAAGAGGATCAGGAAGTCCCTAGCCAGCTGGCTCATTTGGTTGGGGCATTGTCCTGTATACCAGAAGGTTGCAGGTTTAATCAGGGCACATACCTAGTTTGTGGGTTCAAGCCCCAGTTGGGTCGCATATGACTCCTGATGGATGTTTCCCTTTCACATTGGTGTTTCTCTATCTCTCCAAATCAATTATATATATATATATATATATATATATATATATATAATATATATGTTTATATTTATACATATAATCTCATTGGGTGAGGATTTAAAAAATGAGAAATGGGTGAGGATTTAAAAAATGAGAAATGGGGAAGTAGCTCAGAAAAGAGTAGGTCTGAGAGGTTTTTTTGTGTGTGTTTAAGTTTTTTTAGATGGGAGTAATGGAAATACATGTCTATCATGATTGGATAATCTAGTAGACAGGGAAAAATTGAAGGCCAGAGGGCTTTTTTTTTGTGTTGACTGAGGACTAAATCAAAGGTGAACAGTAGGCCCTGGCCAGGTGGCTCAGTTGGTTGGAGCATTGTCCTGTAAACCAAGAAGTTGAGGGTTGGATCTGGGTCAGGGCACATACTTAGGTTGTAGGTTCGATCCCTAGTTGGGATGCAAACTGGAGACATCTAACCCATGTTTCTCTCTCATATGGATGTGTCTTTCCCTCTCTCTCAAATCAATAAACATATCTTTGCTTAAGGATTTAAAACAATAACAACAAAAAACAAATGAAGGTGAATAATAATGAGAAGAACTTCCTGACTATAAAGGCAGTTAGAGCAGAACAGATTATTACAAGAAGTTATTAAATGTTATCCTGTGATATTTAATAATATAATATCATGTAACAAATGGTGATGGAATGCTCCCAGCACTAGGGATACTGGGGATACAAGGATGAGTGAAACTTGGTCATTGGTTTTCAGGAATTCATTGTATACAGAGACTAAGAATATGGCACTTGGATCCAGGCTGGCTGGGCTGAATCCTGGTTCTACCATTTATTGGCTGTGTGACCTCAGACAAGTTACTTAAACTCCCTTTGCCTAAATTTGCACATTAATGAAATGGACATATAATTGTATGTACCTTATATATCAATTATGAGAATTAAATAAGTTAATATGATGATAAACGCCTTATGCATTGCAAGTGATACGTGTAGCTATTTATGAGCTGTTATTAGTCAAATGTTTTGTGCTCACTTAATGGAGGTAAGATGAGAGTACCGTAGCAGCGTGGAAGAGAGAGTTACTCATTTTGACTTAGGGGTCAGAAGTGGTCCTGGAATGCTTTCCAGAGCAAGCACGTTTAAAGCATTTGGCAGGATGAGTCAAACTTTACCAGGTAAAGCTGAGAGGAAACTTGTTAAGCCATGGCTCAAAATCTGACAGTTTATTTGTGTGCTTGAGAAAAGGGACATCCGGAATGTTGTGAGATTTGGCTGGAAAGTTATCACTTAGAGACAGGGTCGCAGGGCCCTGCACGCCTTCTGCAGTGTGGACTTGGCCCTATGTAAAGGAGGCTAGCACAGAATTTTCTGAGAGGGCTAGTTACTCCAGGGGGTAAAACAAAACCAAACAGAGAAGGCCCCAGGCATTATGACTTACGCATGTTTAAGTCTAAACTGGTCTTTCTTCCCCTATTTCAGCGGCACGGCAGCTACTCCAACTCCATTTTTGGCTGTCCTTGGTTACACTCTTCCGTCCTCCTCAGTTTCTCACAGTTTTTAACATTCTCTCTCCTCTTTGTGTGCTTTTCCCTTCTGTTCCTCTGACTGACCACCTGTCTTCAGAGTCAGCTTGGGCTGAGCTCTGGAATCCTTCCTGACTCTAAAGAGTCAATAAACAGTTTCCCTAGAGGCTACGGAGTGTCTGGACTTCCCCTGCCAGAGCTGCTTCATTCTGCTTCATTTAGTTTTTTGTTTTCCATAGGGACACAACAATAAATATTTTAAACTCCCCAAGTTCTCACATAGCTCTTGGAATGCAATATGCAATCATAAATGCTGAGTAAATGAGCAAGCCAGTGAAATCATAAGTGATTTCTAATTGTTTAAGAAAAAAAGTAATGTTGTGAATTTACAAAGAGGTGCAAGAAAATCTCTTTCAGCATCCAGCCCACCCCACCACCAATAAAAACATAATCCTGGGGAATAACTTGTACTTTCTGGATATTTTTATATCCAGAAATATTGTTGAATATTTTTAGCCTTGAGTAAGTTTCTTTTTAAAAAAATGAGAATTTAGAAGCATATGAAATTAAAGTCTCAAACCAGGTCTAAAACATCATCTTTTCAAGGTTTAAATGCAATGGGAAACTTTCAAATATCATACAAAAGAAAACAGTGCTTGAATGAGAGGCTACTTTCTGGTAGAGATGAAATCCAGCTCATTCAGGACGGATGTGTGGATGGATTATCTTGACGTTACATGTGGTCACCAAAGTCATCTCTTGGAGACGGACGTTCAATGTCCCAGAAATGAAGATAGATGGGAATGCACTACACTACCTACAATGGCAGCTCAGTTCCCTCCTGCAGGGTACTTACCACCCACTCCACTTGGCCACCCCTGTCTTCATGCTGTTGCTTCAGCAGAGAATGGCTCTGCCTCATTCTCTGCCCATCACTTTACCACCTGCTTCTACTTCCAAGCAGGGAGGCTTCCTCCCTCCCTTGACCTTTTGAATATGTCTTAAAATCATAAGAAACACATGTAAAATACCTCTACTGCTGTTTCCATTCTAACTTGAATTGCAGTTGATCATGTACATGCCTCCCATGTGCTCACCCCTCTTTTTACACACACCCATACTTATAATCAAATGTAAGCTCTTAGAAGAGGAAGGTTTGGGCCTTTCATATTGTGACTTAATACAAGTTAAGAGATGGAAGATATTCATACTGGCGAGTTAACACAGATGTCCCCACTTTTCAAAAGTTTGCATGGTGCTACCTTGCTTTTATGTCAGACCTATACTAGTACCTGTTTCTGCTAACCCAAGGAAATTCGAAGAAGATTTTTTCTTTTACAGAAAAAAGAGGTGAAAATAACTTTCAGTTTGCATTTGGCAGTGAGCTGTCATAGAGGCGGTGTGCACCAGGAGCAGTAAGAGTGGCCCCGCCAGGCTCCCTCTCCAGGAACTACAGTCAGCACCTCAGCATCAAGCACCCCGGTGTTGAACTGTGTGCTTTATCTCCATTTATCTTGTGCATTTCTTAGCAAGATGCATCCTAAGGTATCAGAAAAATCTAAAAGAGCTCAGAAGGGTATTATGCTTAGTGTAAAGCTAGATGTAATTAAGCATTTGGATCATGGTGAATAAAATAAAGACATGGTGTATATGTTGAATTTGGGGTCAGGTAACACTCAGAAATTTTCCATGTAAACTAATGGTAGCACTTTTTTGCTTTATGACATTTTGGATTGTGGAAGATTTCATAGGAGCACTCTACTTTGGGATGGCTGGAGAAACCTGCACATGGAAAATGCTTGTGAGTTGTTTTCTGAATCGAAGACAGCAGGAAAGGAAGAAGGAAGGAAAGAAGGGAGGAAGGAAGGAAGGAAGGAAGGAAGGAAGGAAGGAAGGAAGGAAGGAAGGAGAGAGAGAAAGAAAGAAAAGAAAGAAAAAGGAAGAAAGAAAGAAAGATAAAGAGAGAGAGAGAAAGAGAGAGAGAGAGAGAAAGAGAAAAGAAAGGAAAGAAAGAAAAAGAAAAAGAGAAACAGATATTTGGGCACTTAGTTTACTATGTGTTGCAAAATGTAGTTAGCGCCGTTTATACAGTCTTGAACTGGGAGTATTAAAACAGTATTTGTGTGTCTGTTTAAAATAAAGAATTTGCTATAAAAGGACATTAAATAAGAAAAGTAAAGAGAATGTGGTTAAGAAAAATGGAATGAGTTACTCTGCTGTTTTTAAAATGCTCCCTCAAGTTCATTTATGAACAGGGTGTGAGTTGGGAGACCTGGCAGTGTGCAAGCTTGCACTTACTGTATTCTGTAAAAAATAAAAACAGAAACCTACTTAGTTTGATTGGGATCTTGGCGTAGCCTAAAGAAGGTTAAAGAGACCTAGTTTTCTGAGCTAGCTAAAGTTATAAAATGTGGGGATTTCCCAGAAAATAAGAGGCCAGTCAAGTTCTTTTATTTGTCCAAAATTGGTTGGCGAATTCATTACTATATTGTGTTGTAAGATTATGCACCTCTTCCAAACCCTGAAAGAATACAAATGACATAGCTCTTTGGTGTTCACATGTTTTATCTTATGTCAGCATTACATTAACGTGAAAGACAGTCATTCATTTACTGCATCAAAAGTCAGTTCTTATCACCTTGTGAAGACAGAACTGTTGTCAAATCTCTGAATTTGTTCCTATACCTACCCAAATGATCAATTTCACTTAGAATTTCTCACTTAGAGTGGCATTCCCCTAAAATCCTGTGTCTAAAATCCTACTGTCATAACCTTCATGGCAAAAGCCAATCCAGTCTGTCATCGCCATTTTCAAGAAGTGTTTATTAACCCTCCAGTGGAGCCCTTCGCCAGTCTTCACCGCAAAAACCACTCCCTGAGATGAGTGGTTGTCTGATTCACCACCTTGGAAAGGGGCGGTGGTGATACTTTCTGGAGGTAGGTTTGCGGGGGAAATGCAGACTCTAAAACCTCAACTACGTTTTAATTATTCTGTGAAAACCTCTGCATCTTCTACTAAATTATCAGTTTACCTTATGGAAATTTTTCTCTTTTCTTTTTTATAAGCAACCAATTTATGTTGCTCTTTTAAAGCAAAATGATCCCTGACAAAGAAACCTTGGACCAGGCTTCTCTGGAGAGCTCAGGCACTTTGCCCAGTTCAAGCCAGACAATAACTAATCTTAGACTTTTTATTTACATGGGTGAGAAACTGTAAGAAGCACAGTGCCACTGTTAGACTTTAAAAAAAAATAGGGCAGTATTATTTACCTTCTGACAAGGAAGAGCTAACTCAGAGATGTGCTCATTGCAACAGCAGAAAAGATGATATTATCAAAAGAAAATGTTATTGTGGAGGGGTAGAGAAGAAAGATATAAAATTAGGCTGAGAAAAAAATGACAATATGCTTTTTAAAGAAAACTTTCATACAGAAAATAAAACGTCATTTGGGTTTTAAAAACTTGGTAATAAAGATCGTAAATTTCAGAATGTGATTTCTAACAAAAATCAACACCAGTATCCTGTATCATTCTATGTGAAAACTACTTTGTTGACTTAATCTACACCCAGATCTTTATTAAACACACACACACACACACACACACACACACACACACACACACACGAAGCTAAACCTGCTTATTCAGTGACGCTGCTCACCAAAGGAATTAATCTTTGACTCTTTTTAGTTGGGTGTGGAAAGGTAATTTTCCCCTTTGGCTGGGAGCTTAGACAGGAGACAAGTGAACACCCATGTGAGCACAAAACAATTAGGGAAGATTTGTTCTGAATCAGTTGGCTCTCATGAGCAATCTGGGATTTATTAATTTGCCCTGATTGAAATTATTTAAAATATAGATTTAGCAGTGGGTAAGCAAGTGAATAAAGAAAAAGACTAAATCAGGAACAACTAAACATTTAAGTGTCCTGAGACTCTGAGGATAAGTAGACGAAAATGAACATCAACAAGAAATGTAATAGGTTTGTACCTGCATAACTTTTCTCACCAGTCATTATTTTAAAAGAATGAGAAATTATTAGCATTTTAACTTCTGTGTAGCAAATTTGGATTTGTGAAAGTATAGTTGGATATAATTCTCAAAAATTAGATGTTCTCAACACTTAAACTTTGTAAATCTTTTTTTCAAGTAAAGAGACTTGTTTCAGTTTTCTCTTTAGACTGTGAAAAGTCAAGTTAACCACATGATGTTTTCTTTCAGAAATCAAAAATAACTTTTATTTGAAACTATAACTTTCTTTTCCAACATTTACAGAGTTAAAGATTTTTCAAAAGGAACAGAATATGTAACACCTTTTCATCATACAATATTTGTTGAAAAGCTGGGACCAATAAAAAATAGTTGCTGGAAATGTGCAGGGGGCACTTGTTTCCAACATTATGAGTAATAGATCAAATTTTACCCATCTAGTTCATTGGTACAACTACATACAGCTTTGGGAATTAAAAAGGCATCACTTTTTCACCAAGTGCACCAATGCAATTAGTTGTAAGTATTTCCAAGTCATAATTCTTTAAGTTTTAGAGTATTATTCTAACTAATAATAGCAGAAGTCAATGCTGAAAAGCTGATCCAATTATTGTATATTTCAAAGAGCTATTTTTCCTATAATAATGTTTACTTGTTCTGATCACAAAAATATGTTCTATGTACATATACTGAAAACAAAATCTCATGGGATTTTGTCTTCATGAAAAAAGTTTGGTGACTCAAATTTTATATTCAAAATTGTGTATGTCTCCATGTCACACAAAGCGGAGTCATAGTTAGGCTTCCAAAGTGAGTTTATAGTGCTATAAAATAATCTCCAGTGGTAAAACACGGTGTTCCATATTCAAAGTTGGACAGATAAGGAAAGGTACTTTTAACAGTTCTGATTAGAGGCGAATGAGTCCATTGGAAGTCATTATTGACTCAAGACAAAGAAACCTCTGTTCTTGTGTTGAATGAATGACACATCACTGAATCAATCTCAGCTACCTTTTCCTCCACCTGAAATATATGGAGATAGTCACCAACCACACCCACTTGTTTAACAGGTATTTTGTTTCTAATGACAATAATTCAGAAGAATTTTGAACTTGGAAGATACAATGTAAATGGAAAAACTTTTAAGTTGTCCTAACATTCCGTAATTTAACATATCTGAGTTTTTACCTTAATATTAATACTTGGATATCTCTATAATTTCATAATTTGAGAAGTTTTCCCTTCAGTTTTCTAGGAACTACCAAATGACTGGAGTTTACCTTTTATTGAAAAGAAAACATAATATTAAATGTCATTTTTTTAAGGCATAGATCTAAATTTTATAGTTGTACAAGTACCATATTTTTTGGACTATACAATGACTCTTTTCCCCCCAAATTTGGGAGGAATAATGGTTGTTAATGCTGTTGTTGAGTTCTGTTTACATTTACATTGGTGAAATATGTTATTTATGTTATTAAATATTTTACCACATTTTTTGCTTCAAATATTTTTTTCTATTTCCCTCCTCTAAAACCTAGATGTGTCTTATGGTCTGAAAAATACGGTATATATCTTCTAGGGCTTATCATGCTTTACACTTAAAGTATGTACAGATTATATAAATTATGCCCCAATGAACTTTAAAAATAAATATACCACAAATTGGCAGATGAGAAGTTAGAAAGAACAGAAACATCAGCCAAGGAGATTGACACACAGTTTTCAATAAAACAAACACACTGGCACTGAAACTCGTAAAAAGTATTTTGTTTCATAACTTAATGTAACTCATTTTATACTTCTGTTGCCTGTTGTTAGCAAACATGTTGTAAGTATAGCCTATGTAAAGTGAAAGAAAAGAATTTTAAGTGTGACAATGATGCATTTTCAAAGAAGCAACCACATTTAACTACCACTCAAATCAAAAGACAGAGCAGGACCAGTGTGCCTTCTCCCTGACGAGCCCCTCCACACTTTCCCAACTAATCATCAGCTTCTAACAATGTAAGATGTTTTTCTGCTTTTGAGTATTACATAAATAACATGGAAGAATATGTTATTCTTTTGCGCTTGCTTATTTTACTTATTATATTTGTGAGTCTTACACTGATAGAAAACAATTTAGCAATAACATTTCCAAATGCATAAACCCTTAGTTTCAACAGTTGTTCTGTGACAAATTTATTTTATAGATATCCATGCATATGTGTAGTGATGATTTTAAAAAGAAATATTTAATCTGCATTGTAATCATGAAATCTGAAAATAGTAATAAAAACATATCAGTAGAGTACTTATTCAATATTTAGTTATGTCTACATTGAGTGGAATATTACAGTCATTTAAAAGAATGAACCTTTTTTTGTAAAGGCACATTTAAAATATACATTTGTTTATATATGTATATTATCTCTGGAATAATAAAAATGTTATCTCTAGTTAAGGAAAATGGGTGGGGAGGAAATTGTATTTTTCTTTTTTTTTAATTAAAATCATTTTTTTGTTTCAGTTACAGCTGACATACCATATTTTATTAGTTTCATGTGTACACCACAGAGATTAGACATTATATAACTCACTAAGTGATTACCCCAATAAACCTCGTACCTATCTAACACCATCCACAGTTATTAGAATTTCATTGACTATATTTTCTATGCTATACTTTATATCCCCACAACTATGCTGTACCTACCAATTTGTACTTAGTATCTTCACCTTTTCACCCCACCACAAGCCCCCTCCTATCTGGCAAACATCAAAATATTCTCTTCATCTATGAGTCTGTTTCTGTTTTTTTTTTTTATTCAAGTATTGATAGATATGTACTTATTGCCATTACATTGATCTTATTTTTGATGTTTTTTTTTTTTTGTCCTTTTCTTAAAGGAGACCCTTTAACATTTCATATAATACTGATTTGATGGTGATGAACTTCATTAGTTTTTTTTCCCCCCCGGGAAGCTCTTTATATGCCCTTGGATCCTAAATGAGAGCTTGGCTGGGCAGAGTAATCTTGGTTGTAGGTTCTTGCTTTTCATCACTTTGAATATTTCTTGCTAATCCTTTCTGGCTTGCAAAGTTTCTAGTGAGAAATCAGCTGACAGTCTTATGGGAGCTCCCTGCTTTTCTTTTGCTTCTTTAAGATTCTCTCTTTGTCTTTAACCTTTTGCATTTTGATTATGTGTCTTGGAGTGGGCCTCTTTGAATTCATCTTGTTTGGGACTCTGTGCTTCCTGGACTTGTATGTTTGTGTCCTTCAACAGGTTAGGAAAATTTTCTGTCATTATTTTTTCAAATAGTTTTTCAATTTTTTGTTCTCTCTTCTCCTCTCAGGACCCTTGTGATGCAAATGTTGACAGGCTTGAAGGTGTTCCAGAAGTTTCTTACACAAGCCTCATTTTTTAAAAAATGTTTTTTCTTTTTGCTGTTGTGATTGGGCTATTTTTTTACTTCCTTGTATTCCAAATTACTGATTTGATTCTCAACTTTATCTACTCTGTCATTGATTCCCTATTAATTATTTATTTTGGTCAGTGCATCCTTCATTTCTGATTGGTTCTTTTTTATGATTTCCACATCCTTTTTTATTTTGAGTTTCTCACTAACTTCATTGAGCTTCCTTATAATTCTTTTAAACTCTGAATATGGTAGATTGCTTGTCTCCATTTTGTTTAGTTCTTTTTTTTTTTTAGTTTTATTCTGTGTTTTCACTAGGACGTCTCTCTGTCTGCCCATTTTGGCAGCCTCCCTATGTTTGTTTCTATGTATTAGGTAGAGCTGTTATGTCTCCTGAGCCTGAGAGAATGGCCTTATGTAGTAGGTATACTGTAGGATCCAGTGGCACAAGCTTCCATATTTGTTTATTCATCTTATTTGACATCTATTCAACATTTATTATGTGAGGCATATTTTATATCTATTTCATCTCTTTAATCCTAAAGTAATATTTTGGGTCAGTGATTATTTTTAAGAAAATAATTTTTAAAATGATCATGTGAAGATAACACTATCATATTGAAAGTGATTTAATATGTAGCTTAGTTGATTTACAATTAATGACCATTTAGCAATTCCAGCCCCTGAGTTTTTTAAAAAGTTATTTCAATTGAAGATCTCAACATTATAGTATAAAATAAATTGCAGGGAAAAAAATTAAACCTTAGGCTGAGATTACACTTTGGATATGCTTACTCAAAAGTATTGCTTTTCTGAATGTACTCTTTACCCACTTATACATTCACTTTCTCTCTTATCCAATAATCACTTGAACTGCAGTACAGGATTACAGGATGCATATAATACCTGGCATGCCCTAAATTTCCACATTTATTCATATCAGTTGATTTATAGACCTTTCTCTAATCTCTCCAGTTACAGTAACAAAGCACACTTCCTTTCCCCCAAGGAATTTAAATTCTGTGTTGTTCTTTCTAGATGAAATTTTATTTTTCCTCATTTTTTCCTTTCTAAGTACTCCTAATGTTAAAAATCTAGCCAATCCTATGTCATTTCTATAAAGTTCTACATCAGAGACATCTCTCCCACTTGTATCTCTTAGATAACTTTGTTTTTAGTCCTATTTTTAAGCACATATTTTGTTACTTCTTTTATTATAGTCAGAGGATACTATAATGGTTAAAAGTTTACTCTGGGATTTGACTTCCTGGGTTTGAATCTTATTTCTACATACTGCGACCCTGGGTCAGTTTCTTCACATTCTCGTGCTTCAGTTTCCTCATCTATAATCGGGGCAATAATAGAACCTGTCCCTATGTTTGTTGTAAAGAGTAAACGAGATAATGAGTGTGGATTGCATAGAGGGAACACTCTAAGAATGTTTGCTATCATTACTTTTCTCCTTAGTTTGTAAGTTGCTGAAGAAAAGGACTCTACTAATTTTTCTCTCTCTGGCAGTCATAATAGTAAATATTAGGTACTAATAACTTAATGAATAACATTTTAATCTAGAACCAGTTTTCTAATGTATCTTGTTTTAGGTATTGAAAACACTAAAACATTCAGGATAAAACTGTAAAAGAGCAGATAATTAGCCTAATTTAAAGTAAAAATATGAAGCTTGTCTGGAGAAAGTCCAACCATTGTTAATATAATCAGAACTATTTGTGTGGCATTGATGTAACTTGGCAGTCAAAGAGAGTGGACTGGAATGTGCACGTGTGAACAATGACGACTTCACTGTACTAGTCAGTGAGGGCGGTAGACACTGTTGATTGAGCATGTGTACTGTGTGGCCATTTCATTCAAAAGGACTGAGTGAGTGGAGGAACAAATTTGCATCAAATTTTGAGTTAAGCTGGAACATTCTTCTGCAGAAATTATTTGGATGATATAGATAAGGCTGCAGCTATGGGCAGCTTGTGATTAGCAGCTTCATCACAACAACGTTCCTGCTCGTGCATCATGTCTCATTTCATGCAGAGTTTTTTGGTGAAACATCAAATCACACAGGAGATTCAGCCCCACTATAGCCCAGATAGGTGCTCTGTGACTTCTGGCTTCTCTCAAAACTAAAATCACCTTTGATAGGGAAGAGATTTCAGACTGTCAGTGAGATTCAGAAAAATGCAATGGGGCAACTTATGGTGATTGGGAGAACTGTGTGAAGTCCCAAGGTGCCTACTTTGAAGTGACTAAGGTGTCATTGTCTTGTGTACAGTGTTTCTTGTATCTTGTATCTTTCCCTCAATTGTCTTCAAAAGCCTTTTTTTGATGGCTAAAGTTATCTTGCTGGGTAGATTTCTTTAAAAATCCTTTTTATTTCAATTACCAAAAAGATGCTGTATACCAAAGTGATATAGGAGACTCAAAGACGTTGTTTGAGTCTCCTTTCTGGAATTATCAAGATCTGAGTCCCAGACTACTCAACCCATGTTAGAGTATAGCTCTAAACTCCTATGGTCACCTACCAGAAAGGATAAAATTGAAAGATGGAAAATATTGAGAGCTGTCAAAGATGTAGAGCAGTCAGAACTCTCATACAATGTGGTTAGAATATATAATAAGTTGGTAGAAACACTTTGGAAAATTGTTTGGCACTAACTACTAAAACATAATAACATGGACCTGTATGGCTTTGCAATTTCAAACTCTTGATATATAGTTATCATATATGAATGATTATATGCACTGAAGACACATATGAGAATGTTTATTACAGTACTGTTCATAATATCCCCATACTAGAAATTGCTCAAATATCCATCAATAGTAGAATAATAATATATTAGGGTATATTCACATAATGGAATACTACACATCAATAAGAATAACCAATCCATAACTACCCCCAAATATATGAATGAGTCTTTCAAACATAATATTGGGTCGAAGAAACCAGCTAGAGAAGAGAACATACAGTGTTATTTCATCTATTTAAAACAAATAAATGAAAATTTAAAGACAAAATATAGGCAAAACTATGCAGTTTGAATTCAGACTAACAGTTACATTGGCAGTGAGAGATGGAGGGTCTTCTAATAATGTTTGGGGTCATGATCAGGGAGCTAGTTATTGGGATGTAGTTACATGATAAAGATTCTTTGAGCCATAAACCTATGAGAGGTGCACTTTTCATAGACACCATAAATACACTATAATTTCTATTATATGTTAATTTAAAAAGCAATTAAACCTTCCTTATGAGTCTGGACAGAGCTTCGTATAAATTTGATTTTAGAGAGAACTTCTTGAATTATTGCAGAGCTGCCTAAGAGAAGCAAGCCAGCAAAATACACTGCTAAGCACCTTTCTTAAGCCCAAGAGTCTTTGCTTTGAGGTGTCCAGAGATTTCTCCATTCATTCTTTTGTATGGAAGGGTAACTCTAAGGCTACCTTTCCAGAGCTGAAGAGGAAAAAAGCCCTTCTCCTCATCTTTAGTGTTCTACCTCAATTACAGGAGAACCTGGCAATAATGTCCAATATTTACCCACCCCATCTAAACATTTGGGGCTTCTATGTAAATGGAATTTCTACAACACTACAGGGGTATCCAAAGAGGTCAAGCATCCTGGGCTGCATAAGGAATAATTAACATCAGCTATTATCTACTAATTGTAGAAACTAAGAGCTTACATTGCATTCTTGTGTTGCCATTTCCTTGTACTGGAAATCCATAGAGAGTCATATAAATGCAGCAATTTTCAATTGGTTTGCTGCAAGAATTTTTAAAGCTCACAATACCTGACTAGTCAAGGTCATTGACCTCTTTTCCTTTAGATTGTTCAATTTAAAAAATGACAACCAACACAATAACAGCTGTCAGTGCAAAGGAATAAAAATTGTATCTATTTTTTGTTAGATTGGCAAAGATATATATTTTGGGTATGCTGCAGAATTTTAGTTATTAGTCTACGTGTGCCACGGGATGAAAAGTTTGAAAATCGCTGCTCTAATGGGAAATCTGAAACTGAATGGAGACTATGGATGCCACACCTGTGGTGTGACTAGCCTGTCTACCCACCGGCAAAGGAGGGGAGGGAGGTACAATTAGTGTGACTCTTCCCTGCCTCTCCTTCCTTTGTTCACTTTGGCAAAAAACTGCAGGAGGGATCAAGAAACAAGCAAATATATCCCAAAAGCAAGGTACCTAACACTTTCCATTTTGCTAACACAAAATAATAGCAAATTCCTGCTGCAAACTTGGTTTTTTATTGTGTGATGTTAGCTGAGCAAAGAAATGAGCTTGATGCTCTGTTCAATTCACTTATTATCACATCCCATGAGATTCTGAAGAGGCTAAAAAACAATTAGTGTCAGCATTGCTTACAATGATAATTAAATTATGTATTTAATTTATGTAGTCCTTGATGTTTGATGTGAAAATTAACGTGCTGGTGAGAACCTGTGTTTTCACACTACTTGGTTTATGGCAAAAGTGACTCCTTGAACAACGGTCACTGGTATTTCCTCTGTCTCAGATGTCCAAATCCTCTCCACTTGGCAGACGATGCAATCTGCCCTTTCTTCTATCCACAGCAAACTTTTCCTGTTTCTTCCGCAGTGTTACTCTGCAAAAATATTTCCTCCTCACTACTTCCATCTGCAAGATTTTTTTTTTTATTTTTTGGCTTGTAGAATATTCTCACTCTCTCTCTCTTCTGTCTGTCTGTCTCTCTCATTTACAAACATTGTATCTTTTTTTTCTGATGCATTTTCTTTAATTTTCCACCAGGCTATTGTTAATTACTTATTGTTAAAGAATGCTTTCATTGTTCCCTGTATTTCAACATTAATTTCTCCCTATTTCTTTCAAGTTCCCCACACTGATTATACTTATTTGCTCCTTCTTATACTTCTGTCTTACATTGTATCACTTATGGTTAAGTGAAACAATTTTTATTTTAAAATAACTTTCTTTCTTTTTCTTAAATCTCCTCTTCCTCCAGCCCTATTTAGCACAGTATAAAATAAAGGAGACAGTTTTTCTCTCTACATATCTGTATCTATAATATGGTTGCTAGTTACAGTCTATAATAGCTGAGAAAATTTATGGCTAATCTTTTAAGAATTTTTAACTTGCTAGTCCCAAATATGCAAAAAAAAGTGTCCAGATTTATTGAATAAGTATGTTGAAATTTTCTTGTTTTCATTGTATAAGGAAACTGCATTAAACCTTCTTTATGCCCATTTTCTGTTTTTCCTGTACTGAATAACATCTGGATAAATCCTCACTCCATCCACTAACCTTCACCACCCAGGGTCTGTGTTTTTGTTGCTTTTGTGACTTTAAGTCCCAGTCCTCGTGCTTTACCCAAACATTTGGAAATATTCCTGGAAAAACCCTAATATTCACTAGGCTCACAGACTCAGAAACTAAAGAGGAAGGCCAAGAGATGAAAAAAATAAAATAAAGGGAAGAAAGAATAGTAATAGAGAGAAAGATAATACAACAATACAATGGGAACGGAGAGAAAAGTTCTGGTTGGGGAAAGGTCTGAAAAAATACTGCTGAGATTGCTTTTATTGCCTTCCAGAGACTTTCTCCAAACTGTGGTCATATGTGGCTTAGCTGTCTTGTACGTTATCATTTGCAAAAGCAGCACCATGTTTCTTTCTGTTTTTTTCCTCACCTGAGGATATGTTTTTATTTATTTGAGAGAGAGAGAGAAACTTGATGTGAGAGAAAAATATTGATTGGTTGACTCCCATACACACCCCAACTGGAGATCAAATCCACAACCCAGGTATGTTCCCAGACTAGGAATCGAACCTGCAGCCTTTTGGTGTATGGGCTGACACTCCAATCAACCGAGTCACCCCAGCCATCATGTTTCTTTACCTATAACACAAAAGGCTTTATTTTTTTTATAAAATTTGTGATTGTGTGGCAATCTAATATAGTATGCATGATGAATGGGTGTTAAAACTTCAGAGGTCACTGACAAACGCTGTAGAATTTAGACATGAAATAACAGACATATGACTGGAAATCAACCAGAAATTTATTATGAATGGAGAAATACATCTCCAACTAAAGGAAAAGTACATCTGTCCAGAGGGACCCTTGTTGATGAATAGCATGGAGCTGTTCATGGCTGCTATTACTGAGAACAGGTTGGTTCCCTCTTGAGGCCTTGTGTGTGTGGGAGAATTTAGGTATAACCCAACTGAGGATGGATTAAAAGTTCTGGAAACAATGCGATTCTTACTAATGAATGATGTGTTTCTATTATTCCTACAGGCTAACATTTCCCTGGAGGGGACTTTTATTTCTGACAGAGTATTTAATCAGGGACAGCAGTGATCATCCTAACCATGCTAATGAACTCTTTCTTCCTAAGAGTTCCTACTCACGAAGGAAATGTGCCTTTCAGTAACCATGGTAACAGCCACAGCCATCTGAATAGAGCATAATAGCTTCAAGTATATCATCAAATAAAATTTTATTGGCAGGCAAGAAAACTATGGTTTTTTATTTAAAACTGTGAATCAAATAAGTTCTTTAAACACCTAATGTTTAAATTTGACTTCTGGTTTACGGGGCCATCTTATTTTCAAGAATTATAGTCATAGTCATCATAATTATTTTTCCCATCTTTCAAAAATGTAAAGAAAGAATTGGCATTAAAATTATTTTTCTCCCCTAGAATAAGGGACATAAGGGAAAAAATAAATAAACGGGATCTCATCAAAATAAAAAGCTTCTGCATGGCCAAAGAAAACAGCATTAAAATAAAAAGAGAACCAACCGTATGGGAAAACATATTTGCCAATGATACCTCAGACAAAGGTTTAATCTCCAAAATATATAAAGAACTTGCACGAATCTACTCTAAGAAGACAAGCAATCCAATTAAAAAATGGGCAAAGGACTTGAATAGAGCCTCCTCCAAAGAGGACATACAGAGGATCCAGAAACACATGAAAAGATGCTCAATATCGCTAGCTAACAGAGAGATGCAAATTAAAACTACAATGAGATACCACTTCACATTGGTAAGAATGGCCATCATAAACAAAGCAACAAACATCAAGTGTTGGCGAGGTTGTGTAGAAAAGGGAACCCTAGTACACTGTTGGTGGAGTGCAGAGTGGTACAACCACTATGGAAAACAGTATGGAATTTTCTCAGAAAACTAAAAATGGATCTGCCTTTTGACCTGGCAATTCCACTGCTAGGATTATACCCTAAGAACTCAGAAACACCAGTCCAAAAGAACCCATGCACCCCAATGTTCATAGCAGCACAATTTACAATAGCCAAGTGCTGGAAGCAACCTAGGTGCCCATAGTAAATGAATGGATCACAAAACTACAGTACACGTATGCAATGGAATTCTACACAGCAGAGAGAAAGAAGGAGCTCCTACCCTATGCAACAGCATGGATGGAACTGGAAAGCATTATGCTAAGTGAAATAAGCCAGATGTTGAAAGACAAATACCATATGATCTCACCTTTAACAGGAACCTAAGCAACAAACCAAACAAGCAAGCAAAATATAACCAAAGACATTGAGATAGAAAACAGGCTGACAGTAACTAGAGCGGAGAGGTGAGGGAATTTCAGGGGAAAAGGGGAAGGGGTTACAGGAACAAATATAAAGGACCCATGGACAAAAACTAAGGGGGGTGGAAATGGGAGGGAGGAGGGGAGCACCAGGGGGGTGGACTGGGATGGGAGTAAAAGACAGAAAACTGTACTTGAACAACAGCTAAAGTAAAAAATTAAAAAAAAAAAAACCCTCACAACAGCACTCTAAGACAAACAAAGAACATTAAAAAAATAAATAAATAAAATTATTTTTCTCTTATGAAAATAACACTCTAAGTTGGACGTTGGAATATTGAAATGCATCTCTGCCACCTTGTCACTTTGTTAACACTTATTAGTAGAGAAACTAAGGTAATGAACAAGGGAACAGAAATCTTCATAGGTGTAAGAGGCTTTGACAAAGATATTTGTAGTGAGAATAGCTTACATTTGTAATCATAGGCTATATTTTAGGTAGTAACCTTTTAGAAATCACAGCATTATGACTACGGTTACATTGCTTTGCTAATAATCATGGTTTGTAATGTTCCTGGCCATTTCGAGTGGCAAATGTAGTATTAATTCATAAAAAAGAACAGCTTACTGCAAAGGTTGAGGACAGAAGTGCTTAGGATGCTGCCACCTTCAGGAATTTTACTTTATGATGTTTCGTATATATGATACCTGGGAATACGTTTTTGTTTAAGGGGCATTAAAAATTCTCTGTACTTAAGTGATTTTACCTGATAACAGAGAGTTGAATAGTGCTGTTGATATTGAAAAATTATGTTTTGGGAAGCATTTGTAATGGGCTATGTTACTCCATTAATAAAAAAATATTAATTTGTTGAAAAACATATGATGTGAGTTTCACATACTTTTAATATTATCTCTGACTTAGCAAAATACATACATCACTATGTAGTGATGTATAACTAAATATAATAACTAAATAACTCAATAATATTTCTGCTCAAAATAAATAAATGATAAAACAATTTGCTTACAATTTCTTATAACTTGTAACTTTATTGACAATAATCTCCTTAAATTTCCTCAATTCTCAACATGCCCTGAAGACTAAAATCACAGACAAATAAGAACTAAAAGCATTCCTTTAAACATGTTTGTATTTATAGTAACATTTATATTGTGTTTCTGTGCAAGTGACATTCTTCTAAAACACTCATACCCATAAAGAGATATTAGCTTATTGGGTTATTTTGACTGCAGGAATAAATGTTCTTTTAACCACTAAAAAAAAGTCACACGATAATTTGAGAAGGTTAAACTTTCTTTCCACTCCACTTCTACCCCTCTCTACCTCTCATAAAGATACTGAAGTATCTCCTGCACAATGATACTTGGAAAGATGATACACACACACAGTCACACACACATATGAACAGGCACTTGTGTTACATACATGCATAAACACACATGCACATATAAATTTTATTTTGGTTTTAATTTTATAAAAATGTGATCATACTATATAAATGTGATACTTCAAATGTGATTTCATCACTTAGCAACATATCAATGACACTTATTAATAACTATACAATATTTCATACATAGAACTCTTCTTTATTTGATAATTCTTGTTTGCTTTTTAGTTTTTAAAAGTAGAGAGTAAGATGATTTTGGATGTGTACAGTTTATGGGTTTTGGGGTTACAGAACAATTTCACTGCCCTCAAAACCTCCCCCATGTTATCCTCTTATAGTCACCTGCTTGCTGCATCCCTAACTCCTGGCAACCACTGAGCCATTCTCCATACTTACAGCTTCCTTTTTTCCTTTTTTGAAAATGGCGTATACAGGCAATCATACAATATGTAGCTTTTGAAGCTGGTTTCTTTCACTCAGCACAATGCCTCTGATATTCGTCCAAATCATAGAATGTATTAATAGTTTGTCATTTCATCAATAATTTGCTCTTTTGGTATGGATGTACCAAAGTTTATTTATCCATTCAGAGATTAACAGAGTTATGGGTTGTTTTGATAAAGATGCTATAAACATTCAGGTACAGTTATTGGTGTAAGTGAAGATAATTTTTATTTCTGTATAGTTAATACCTGGGGGTGGAACTTCAGGGTCAAATGGTATGATTAATTTTGAAAAAACTGCTAAACTTTTCCCATGTGACAGTGCCATTTTGTAGTTTCAGAAGTACTGTGTAAGCATTCCAATTGCTGCCCATCCTCACCAGCGCTTGATGTCAATATTTTTTATTTTAGTCATTCTGATAGTTTTATAAAAGTATGTTAGTGATTTTTTTCGGATATGCTTGGCAGTATTTTTTCCCAGTTTGTGGTTTGCCCTTTGGTTGTCTTAACAAATATCTTGCATAGAGCAAATGTTTTTCATTTGGTAGTTCAATTTATCAATTTTTTTCTTGAATGGATTGTGTTTTTTATGTCACCTGTATGAATACCTAACCACAGATCACAGATTTTTAATTTTTTTCTAAATATTTTATGATTTCATGGTTTAAATCTAGGCATGTGATCCAATATCTATTAATTTTGGAGTAATTTCTGAGGGGTAGTTTGACATTCATTTTCTTGCCTGTAGCTGTCCATTATTCCAGCATTAGTTGTTGAAAACTGTAACTTTTCTCCAATGAGTCACTTTTGCACTGCTGTGGGATCTATGTGTTTAAGTATGTATATATGTAGATATATGTTCTTGTAACACGTGCTGCAGTAAAAATCCTGGTTCATATATAGAGTTTGTATTTATGATGAATTAGCTCTTATGCAAGAATTCCCAATCAAAATGTAAAGGAATTATTAATTTTACTAGATATTAATTAGAAGAGTTTCCAAAAAGTTGTAGTAATGTAAAGGAATATAGAAGACCTCCAAAACAGGGAAATCCCCTATTAACCTACCTGGGGGAAGGGGAAGCAGAGCAGGGTCTTGGAGAGTGACTTTGCATATCTACAGAACTCGGCCAGTGTTTTAGTAATGCTAATGACTCTGCTTGCTGCCTCTGAGATGGAGATGAGAGTGACTCTAACTCTTGATGTCTCCAGAGGGGCTTGCTGTGCCTGCAAAAGAGGTTTGGAGGCGACTCCTACCGCCAAGGGGCCGTGCCAGCCCAGACTAACAATGGTAGCCGGGAAGGGCAGGAGATAAGGGGAAGGGCAGATGAAACCCAACGTGGGAGGAGTTGGAAATGGGGTTATGGAAGAAGATGTGCCCCGGGATTTAAACCCCAGTGCGCAGAGGCCATGCTGGAGCTCTGTACCATGTGGCTTGGAAGGAAGGTAGGAGAGCCATGAGAGGCTCACTATCTTTCTCTCACTCTCTTAACCATGCATCTTGGGAGCAGAGGAGGTCTTGGCCACGCAGCTTGAAAGAAGGCAAAAGGCGCCCCCACCAGCTCACCAGGAGGAGGGATCATGCGGTTTTCTGCTAAGAGCAGGAGCCTGGCTGAGCATGGATAACTGGAAGAAGCTGGACTACAGGTGGGGAATCTGCCCAGCTAAGCTGTAGACTTCTATTTCTTTTCCTGAGAGACAATACCCTTGACTGGGTTGGTTTGGCAAGGGGAGGTAGGACTGTGTGTTTGTGAGTGTTTTTTTTGTTTCTAAAGGGAGTGGGATTCAAAGGCATAATTCCACCATTATTCTAAACCTGTATAACTGTTGAATAAATAGTTCCTTTCCTTTTCATAATGATGCAGGGTGCAGCCAAGAGGGGGTGCCCCAAAGAGGGATTTGGATGGGGCCCAGAACTCAAAGTGTCTAGGAAATATTAGAGAGACATATAAGATGTCCTCACCCCTTCCCCCACAGGTGTGAGTTGGGGGAAGGGACACATGGAGCAGGGCATGCAGGGCTGTTTTGTACAGCCATAGCCTTGCAGCTAATCCCTGGCATGGTTATTTAGCATATCTATAGCCTTTGGTGGGTCACTTGGATATGTTAAATAGTTGTGGTCATGCTTGGAGCCAGGGGGATGGAAGTCACTTCCCCCCAAGATGTAAGTGGGGGGCAGGTCCCCTGAGTTACAGTGCCTGCGTGGGAGCTGGAAGAAGATTGGCTCCAGGATATTGGTGCATATCTGCCCAGACTCATGATGGCAGCTCAGTAAACTTGGGATAATACAGGGTTGCTGGCAGGTGTAACTGATTATAGGAGGAGTCGGGAACCTGTGTACAGAGGAAGATTGATGCAAGGAATTAAACCGAGACACGGCAGCCATTGGGGAGGAACCATGAGGTTTTGCCAGAGTGAGGACCCCTTCACAGCTCTGGTGGAAGAAGAGAACTGCGCGGTCTTAGCGAGAGTGCAGACCCCTTTGCAGCTTTGGTGAAGGAGGGAACCATGAAGCTTGGCAAGAGTGCAGACCCTGCAGATCTGGTGGAGGAAAGAAGAGACTTTACCTGGACAAATGGGTACAAAGAACTCTTGCCAGTAGACCGTGAGAAGGTGCCACATGGCTTTGGATTAATTGGATATCCTGCCTGGATGGCGACACCGCTGATGGTGCCAGCGGCCTGGAAACACGGACCTGTGCTCTTTCCCTGAGTTATGATACCCTGAATTAGGGCAGGGGGGAGACAGGAGCTGCTGAGTGCATCTGTGGGTATCTTAAAGGACTTTTTGATAGTTTAATGAAGACGTTAGGTCACTACTTTAAGTCTGTATAGCCTTAAGTAAACATTTCCTTTTTTTTTTCATAATTATCTGGCATTGAGAGATATCTTTCCAATTGGCGGTGGACAGATGAGCCCAGGAGGTGGTCTGGACGGTATTAGTATACCATCCTCCGGAGTCCGGGCCCCTGTGTGTGTATGTGACTGTTCTGTAACAATAAGACTGGCATTGGGAGTCGTGGGTTTTTAGAGGCAGGCAATAGAACCCAGAAGAGTTCTGTTTCAGTAATTCACATTCCTACCAAGAATGAAAGAGAACATTTTTACCTGCACTTTCTTCTCATCATTGAAAAAGTTAGTGGAAAAAAATACAACAGAAAAATATTTTTAAAGAAATGGTCACATCTGGAAGGGTAGAAGTGAAGTAGAATGCTTTCACACCCATGGTGACCTTGTAGACAACAATAAAATGTTTCAACATCCATGAAGGAAAAAAAGAGAAGAAAAAGCTTGAATTCTTTATATTTGCTAACTTGATGTGTGAAAAGTTGTATTGTGATTTAAATGTTAATCTCTTTGATTTTAATGAAATTGAGGTTCAACACTTTAATTGGTCCTTTGCATTTTTCTTTCTGTGAACTCCATTCATTCAATTTGTAGTTCTGTAACTGTCCAATTAGAGGCAACTTTTGAGTGAGAATCCTTTCACCTCTGAGCCCAAGTGTGCTCCTTTGTAAAATTGTAGAAATGGTTTTTGCACAAGGTTGCTGTGATATAGTCATGAAAATCCCATATGGAAGTGACTGTCATGGGAACTTAATATTTGCTAACATGTAAAAACAAATTATTTTGTTGGACTACGCCAACTTTTAATTTCAGTTATTATGCCTTTTTAAATTAGAATATCCACGTCACATTGCTCTTACATGGTTTGAGCATTTATTTCCACGCAATTCAAACACAAGAAAATTGCTTAAATATAGCAATTTACTCCTGCAACTAGGAGATGATCAAAAAAGAAACGGAGAATACTGACTTAAGTACAGAAAAACAGCAAAGCAGTGTCAGAGCATGGAAGTGACCTCTTAATGGGAATCTCGGCTTCTTTACTTGCTTATTGTGTAACCTTGGGGCAGTTATCTAAACACTTTGACCCTTGATTTCACATCTATAAAATGGGAAAAATAATACCGGTTTCATGTTTTGTGGAGATTAAATAAGGCATGTGAGGTCCTTAGTACAGTGCCCAGCACAAGGAAATCTCAAAATAAATGCTTCTATAAGTATCTTCTATATTCATTCAGTTAGTGGTAGAAAAGACAGTTGTCTGACCACCTTGTGTTGTACATAGAATACAATCACCCTTTAAACTTTCCTGAACTGATTACACCTGTTTATGGCTTGCCTCTATTTTATTTGACCAGTTTTCTTTAGTGAGTGTTAACACCTTCTAAAGACAGAGCAGTGCGGGCATGCATACGTGGGTGCACGCACACATGCCCTGAAATGCAGAGGTAGTTGCTTTGTTTAGACAACTTAAATGTTTTTATTTAATTCTTTGCTCATGAGAGAATCTTTTTTTATAAGCAGAGAATGGAAACACAGAGTTCTGTTTCTCAATGATCATACTCTATAAAATGCTTTGCAACTTGATTTTTAAAAATTATATTTACATAGATATAAAGTATACATATATAATAAAATGGTGGGCATAAGAGCTTAGTCTTTTATGCATTGCCTTGTAATTTCTCTTAAAGTATTTTGATTGTTTACTAGGTTTGAGGATATTTTAGGTCTTTTTTCAACACATTTGTCATGTTTGTTTAGGAGTTATCCTTGGGTCTATATTTGTTCATTCCAACAAATAATTTCCTTCCCAATCAATGATAAAGTTATGCAAAAGATTTAGTGAGAGATACAGTGACTTTTACATGCTCTATATAAGGACTCTATAGCCCTTGAGCTTATTAAATTTCTTAGTAGTTAGAGATATGTTTTTCCTGATGCTTTTAGAGTTTTACACACATAATTATGCCACCTGTGCAGAAAGGCCATTTTTACTTCCCTTTATCCAAACTCCAGGCCTAATCTCAAGAACATATTGATCAAAAGAAGCCTACACCAAAGAGCATAGCTTTTATAATTTCATTTGCTGAGTTCATGTAAGAACTATACAAAATTTAAGGTTATAGAAATCAGAAAAAGTTACTTCTGTGGCAAGGGAAGACTACTGACCAGATAGTGGCATGGAGAAATTTTCCAGAGTAATAAATATGTTCTAAACCTTGCTGGATATTGGTTGCCTGGGTATATGGGGTCTATTCAGAAGGTATCACAAAATAAGAAAAATAGAGGCATTTATTGAAGAAGATGCAAGATAAAAGAAACATTGTACATAGGACAATGACATCTCAGTCCCCTACAAATTAGGCACCTTGAGACCTCACACAATTCTTCCAGTCACCATCAGCTGCCCCATTGTATTTTCCTGAATCTCATTGATGGTCTGAAATCTCTGCCCTTTCAAAGGTGATTTTAATTTTGGGAAAAGTCAGAAGTAGCAGGGCCAAATCTGGGCTATGCAACTTACATTGGTGCATTCTACCCTGATTCAATTGTGCTTCAATACAAAATCACAGTTATTTTCTGGTAACGGAGTAGTAAAGGTTATGTCTAAGCTCTCCACACAGTGGTATTTTGGCGGAAGACTCTAACCTTGACTGACTGGGTGTAGCAATCTGAAATCTAAACTGTGAAACTCCCTGAAGGCTGTTACAGTCAAGCATTCACATCAAGATTTTAGGTCATTAAAAATCCAGTAGCCAGCTGAAGAAGGAGAGATGATCACCTCCACTGGAATAGTAGGGATTGAATACTTTTAATTTGAAATCTCCAATCTTGTGCTAATAAAAGATTCAAGGAATACTTTTACTTTTAGAACTCATTATATTTAGATATACAATAAATTGATATTTGTATATGATTACTCATTTTTGCTAACTTAGCTTGATAGGAGTTTACTGACTTTAAAACTGTAATGTGACATTCAGGCGGTTGTAATATCCATCCGTTAGTAACTTAAATCAGCCAGAAAATGTCTATAATTACATGCATTTATAAATAGAAAACATCTTCATGCAGGTGAAAAAAATGTGTACATTCTTTTCTCAATGTAGAGCATGTGAAATAGGTAAAACGAGTGGGAATTACTTTAGTTGAACATTAGCTTGAATGTAAGGGACCAGCCCCTGATAAGAGAAGAATGTGGATCTGCTTTTCAGAGAAAGGTTGAGATGCAGTTTGCTTTGTAAACAGCAACTGTGATGAGACACAGAAAAACAGAGACCACACTAAAACACAATGCCCGACACCATTTGCTTCAAACAATCTTCTATTTCTATTTCACTTATATACACATTTCCAAAAGTACTAGTTTAAGAATAATTAGAAAATTGGATTGTGCCTTTTAAAGTGTGAATAAAAAGGTTTTAAAAATCTTGTAAAAACATTTATTAGATTCATAGAGACAAATTGAGTTAAGATGAAATTATACTCTCATTTGTTTATCCCAATAGACACAGCATGCCATGAGGGCATATAACCAACCTCCCACCGTCCTGGCTTTAGGCATATGCAGGGACATATGCCTATCCCTTCTATTGGTCATTCACAATTGTCTCAAGGGCTAATATTGAAACTCAGAAGTCTCTAAAATGCTAGGAAATCCATGGATGCCTTGGAAAATCTCTTTCTTGTCTGGGGAATCTCTTAAAAATAATGGGCCACTTAGGGCCTTACTGTGCCTTAGCACCTGCAGAGTACATTTAACGGGAGCCAGCAGGGAGGGCTGTGGGGAGCAGGGCACGGGGCAGGTAAGAGTCTGGTAGGGCATGAGTCCTTAGAACCTTTGGTATGGGGAGGAGATATGGTCATGCTGGGTCTTGTCAAGAATTTGGGACTTCTAAAGTTCAGGAAATATGCTCAAAGCATGCCTGGGTGCCAGGGTGTATACTGGAGGAAATATTTGGAGATTTCTCATTTTAACCCTAAAAACTGCCCTGAAATTTTGGGAGTACAGTTCAGGGTACTTGGTAACCAGACCAGAGCAAAGATTTAAGTCTTGGGGGTCTCAACTTCTCATGCTTATTCATTTAAAAATGAATCATCAATATGCTTTAAAATTTCAAATATATAACAGAGTGTGTATGAGAAAAATTAGCAATCTTATATCCAGTCCTTAAGCAGCCCTGATTCTGGTTTACCAGAAGCAACCCACTTTCAATGCATTCGAAATATACTCTTCAATTTTAAAAATTTGGATATACCAACTAAATTCCTTCTATGGAAGATAAGACTATCGTGTAGCTGCTTTTAAACCAATAAACGTAAAATCTCCCTTTCACACAGACATTTCTCTTTCAATTCATCCTCCCAATTCTTTATCCCATGATTATTGGTAAGATGACAATTCAGTGCTTACATAATTCTCACATACACACTGAGCCACAGTGCATACTGTTCTCACAACATTTTTAATGTAATTTTTCATTTCCCTTGGAGTCAGTTAACAATTTTCTTTTTGCTTAGATTTCTCTGTGCTTTTCATTAACTTTTTGTAATACTTTCACAGAACTCTGAAAACTTAGGTAATCATTCACTCAGTTTTTTTTTTAATTTGTTTATTTAACACTGTCTTTTGTTCTCTCTGAGCTCTAATTCAATCTGACTGTTGTCCTTATCAGATTTCTTTCAGGACACCCCTTCCCTCTTGCTCTTAGAATTTTCTGCTCCTTCCTCCTGTGTTGAATCTCTTGTTTCCCAGGCCCATGATTTCTGCCTTCTTTATTTATCCCTTTGTTTTGAGAGAGCGACTTCTGAGGAAGAGTGCCTTACAAGTACTTATTTTGAGACTTGACATAAGTGAATTTTTTTACTTTCACACTTAATATCACAACTAGATATAGAATTAGAAATTAATTTCTGTTAGAAATTTAAATATATTACACCATTACCTTCTGACTTCCAAGCATCCTATTTGAAATGTTATTTAGTGGGATTTTAGCAAAGAGAGAACATATTTGTGTTCAATCTTTAATATTTAATCCTCTTTATTATATCACATTGATATCTTGTCCCCTCAAATAAATTCAATCTGCTCAAGCATGCTTATTTACTTTCAAAGGGCAAGAGATAAGAGTATTGATTTGCACTTTCAGTGAGGTATAACATGAATAATAAGTTTTTGAAAATAAAAACAAGTTTTGATAGAGAGGAGTTACAGTATAATTGAAAAAAAAAACAGTAAACAGTTCAAGAGTTCCAGAAAATATCACAGAACTCTGGAGTTACTAAAATACTTCATAACATTTCTACTTGAGTACCTACTTATTTCTTATGTTTCTTAAATTTAGGATGGTAACCTAAAAATTGGTTGGGACATTCTATAGTTCTTTACTGACATTACTGGAACTTTCTGAAATTCAAATTCCCTAAAACCTACTGATGGGCTTTTATGTTATAAAGAGTCCCACTGTAAGTTTTTAAATTATATTTCACCTATGGAACACCATTTTTTTGTAATGTATTTTCAACATTGAAGATATATTATTTTAGTCTATTCTTGTACTTTATAACTGTTGAGATATTCAGCTGGCTTAAATTCAATAAGCACCAAATTGAACTTAAAGCGATACAGCTTCTGGCCTAGTGATTTTCATCTCTGTTTCAAATGTATTAAGTTTATGAAACCTAGGCCTACCTCCTCTAGTATTATTACTTTTGTTTTTATGACTTACACTTATTTGCTCAGTAATAAAATGAGATGAGATGAGGTAAAGAAAATCTATATATAAGAAATGCTTTGTGGAAAGAAATCGAATCGTGGTGGGGGAAAAATTGTGGTGAGAAGAGTTTCTGGTTAGAGACTGCGGGTTAAATATGCCCCAAATCAAACCCAAATAATTAAGGCATCTGTTTTAATCAACCTAATGAAATTAAAACAACTGTGAGTGTACAATCATAGAAACAGAGAATAGCCAGACAATTGCAGCTATGTTTTGGAGTGTAGACATCAGATATATAAGGGGTATTTGAATCAATAGACCTTTGAAAGTTGGAGCCAGAGGTGTTAAGAATTAGAGACAGATTCAGATGGAGAGGAAAGCAAGGGTAAAAGTCAATATCGGGACGTAGTTAAAACTCCTTCCAAATTCTGCACAGCTGTTAGATGGCCCTCTTAACCCAAGAAGATTAAAAGGTTACTCTCTGGAGAGGTTCAGCCTGAGAGACTCTGGACTTACAGTCACCCTCATGCTGAAATGGGAGTTAAATAATGTCTACATTCTAATAGTAAGACCCAGACTCCTTTCCTCTGTTAGCTCAGTGATGGTGACTGCCAAGATTATTTCTCCAAGGTAGGAAAATGGAAGATTTCTCCTGGATAAAAGTTTACTGACCTCATCCGCTCCATCCAAAGACTTACAGACATTGAAACACTGAGACTTAGGAATACTCAACCCTATAACAAAGACTATTAAGTTCTATCCATGCACACTAAACTTGTATTCAGCTTTTCATTGCCTTATTCTTAAATATGAATGGAATAAAACTCAGCAATCCCGAAAGCTAGAAAATGAAGGTGAAATGCCTTTGAAATACTTAAAGAATATGACTACAAACCTGGAATTCTATTCCTCACCAAACTGTCAATTTAGTGTAAGGATAGAATTGAGACATTTTCAGATATTCGATGTCTTATGAAAATGAAAACTACTCTAACTAAGATAGAGAATGACATGGGATCAGAAATCAGGAGATCCAACCCGGGTGGGAAACAGTGCTCGGGATGCTGGTGAAAGGATGATCCGGTGTGACAACTGAGCATCCAGCCTACAGAGCAGCCATTTGGATCAGAAAAGGACACAAGGCATTATGCGATTTCTCCCCCTATCCCACCACCAAAAAATTATAGACTACTAGTATGTTTGAACGATTTTCATTTCTCTTAGAGTTGTTGGGCATGATAGATACGTACCTGAGCAAACACATATGCAAGCAGAGAAAAGCAGCAGGTGTAAAGCTACACAAACATCAAACTTGATACACAAAACACGTGTTAGTGTTGAATGCATGTAGTGTATCTAATGGCAAGCGGTTTTGCATTTAAACATATCAAAGTTAGAAACTGTTTTATGAGCTTAAATGTGTACTTAAACTTTAAAGGAAACAGTCCATGGTTCTGCTTTGTACAAGACCTATGTTTTGTGTCCCCTCTGCCTGTGATGCTCTCTCTAAAGGTGTTTGACTGACTTACAGTTTTAATCAATCAGCTCTTTGGTCTAATATCACTTCTGTGATCACTCTACTAAAAATAACACCTGCCATTGCTTTATATTAACTTTCTCATATCAACTTCCTCTGCTTCATTTTCCTCAAATCAATTGCTGAAATTACATTTTTTAATTGTTTACTGTCTATCTAGTTCACTGCTCGGTCCCAGCATTTACAGCATTGTTTGACATGGGGTGGGAGCTCAGTAAAGACAGTGGAATGAGTGAATCCAATGCATGGTAAGCTCTGTGGAACAGAGACTGTCTTGTTTAATACTGAATCTTCAACATCTCACCAAATGTCTATTGTATTCCAGCAACCAGTGTTGAATGAATGAATGGATGAATGAATGAAATCAAGGGTGAGATTTCTCTTAACATTTTAAATTAAAATATTCTTTGTAACCTTTGGGGGCTTCCTACAACTAAAGAGACATTTGTGCAGTAGTACTCAATATGGCTGATGAAATAAATTATTTTCAATTCCAAGGGGGAACCTCAGAATCTAAACTATCAGCTCTGAAGACTTGCAGTATATTCCCTCACACTTGAAAGAGCAAATCCAAATGAGCATGATTACTAACGAAGTAAAAGGTGAAAAGTATACCTTAGGGTCTATGTTAATTTATAGTCTCTTTGGACTTCTATTCATGACACTGGCTGTTCTGTATTTGGAGATATTTATAATTTACACAAATTTGGGGAAAGGAAGCAAATGATTTTGTGCATTATCTATGAGTAATACAACTAGAATTGTACTGTTTCTTTTTGTTTTTTAGTTAAAGCAGTATGAAAAGAAGTGAACACTCTAAGAAAAGGATCATCCCCTCAAAGCGTAACCAGCTAGGGCAGACAAGCTCTGAAAAACACTGACAGTTGTGAAATGGTAAAAGCGGGTGGTTGGCATTCTCACTTCTCGGTTTATAAACATCCCATAGTTAGTGAGGCTTACATTCTATTGGCTAAACATATTTCCATTGGCTTTCTGGATAAATCTATTTATGTAATATGTATTTTTAGAAATCACAAGAGAAAAAGTAAATCCAAATTCATCAAATTTAAGAAAGCACTGATTGAAAAAGCACTTTGTGGTTCATTTTGATGTTTGGAGAGCCAGGGGTGTGTTCTGCCTTTAATCGGAGAGTTCTGCTTCCAACAGGCAGTGTTGGCAAAACAAGGGATGTAGTTGCCCTCAGGCTGAAGACAAGATCCTACCTGTTATCTCTAAACTTTAATTATCTAGAGTCCCACTCTCAGATGCAACTAAACTGTGGATGAGTGAGATTGTGCTCAGAAATGAAAAGGATGCCCAGATTGTCAGTCAGGATGTACTTAAGGTGTATGTATACATATGCCATATATATGTGTGTGTACATAGATAGCTCATATATATCAATAGCATATAATACATTGTACATACATATCATATATAATGTATCACATATATCTATGATATAATACTGTATATAGGTAACGAGAAGAGAAATAAAAGATAATTGGAAAATTCCAAACTAATGTAATTTAAATGCTTATAACCTTGTTTACATCAAAATATTTGCTTTTCTTACTATTCTGTGCTAATAGCAGTGACAAAGTGTTTGGACAATTGTAATAAGGGTGATTTATACTTCTTAATTTAAGTCTTTGTTCTGCTATTTTAATGCCACTTCTGGGGTTTGACTTTAGCCTGGGACACAACGAAGCCCGGGAAAAGCTAACTGCTTACTGGGAGAACCAGAGAGACTGTGTTGAAACGGTTCACATTCGCCCTGCTAGAGGACGCATACGTGTTTCCTGTGTACAACACATGTCCATCTGGAGAGGGAGCTGGACTGGAGGCCCTCGGAGGGAGAAAGGCAGGGACCCCAGGACAGCCCTTGAAATAACTTATAAGAGCACTGCCAGGGCAGGAGGTTGAAGCCACCCAACCAAGTTCAAGTTCTTGTCTCTCCTCCTTTCTTCTGCCTGGGGGTGCATAAAGCCTCCTATAGAGAAATGGATGAAGGATGTGAGAGCAGAAGCCAACAGCACCCTCTGTGTCCAGAAGTCACCAACTGTAGGAGCCTTAGCTGGGAAAGGGAAGAAGACTCACTCGCCTTTGAGTCAATATTGAAGAGTTGACTCTCTTATTGACTTTATATGTACTCTTTTTTTCTTGACATTTTGATTCCTAAATTGGAACTGCATTTTGTGACTTTGTGACCTGAAGGTCTATTCATCTAAGAATAAGCCTAAAGCTCATGGGAACTGCCCCCATTTCAAGTAGAGGCAGGGCAAGATTATAGCTAATGCATACATTTTAAAATGATGCTGGGAGACCAAAAATCAAAGCTGTATTTTGATTAAATCACAAAACGCATTAATTAAACGGTTCATGGTCCTTTGACTCACTTTAAGGTGATGAACAGAAATAATTAGTTCAATAAGAAATCATCATTAAGAAAAGTTATTTAGTCTCCCACCCTGGAGGGTGTTGATTGAAATTTTTATTTTACGCATCTTCTCGACTAAAAAGCAAAATGTATAAGAAAGTGTCCTAGACATAATTAGATGAGACACCTGTTCTTGTGTGAGGGGTGCCTAACACAGCCCAGCTGGCCGTTGGTCAGTGGAATCTGAGGATGCTCCTTGATAAAGTGACATTATAAGAAATGGCATGAAAGAACTGTGCGCCACAACCACTAACAGGGGAAAGTGATTATTTGGTAATAAACTGAAATTTATTTTATTTATTTATTTTTAGAGAGTGGAAAGGGAGGGAGAAAGAGAGGGAGAGAAACATCAATGTGTGGTTGCCTCTCACACACCCCCTACTGGGGACTTGGCCTGCAACCTGACATGTGCCCTGACTGGGAATTGAGCTGGCCACCCTTTGATCTGCAGTCCGTGCTCAATCCACTGAGCTACACCAGCCAGGGCTGAAATTTATTCTTGAAGAAAAGCAGGATTGCACAAGATTGTCTTTATCAGGGTAGTAACCACAAAAAGCAAGGAGTTTTCCTTGGATTTCTCTATTCTTCATATTCTTTAACTAATATATCACAGGTCTTCCTGATGTTAACCATTCCTCAGGCCCATCTACCTAGCTTTATCTCCACTGTTAGCATCCTAGTCCAAGCTGCAATTGCTTAAGCCTCAACTACTACACTAGCCTTCTACGGGTCTCTTTGCTCCTATTATGGAATCCCTATAATCTATTTTTATTATGACAATTGGAATGATATATAAATCACAAGCTCACACTATTTAAAACCTTCTAATAATAGCGTGGAGAAAAATATGTTCATTTGTTAATCCTTATGTGACCCAGCCTTTGCTTACCAGTCTGACTTCATTTCATATCACTGTCCCTGTCATTCACTGCTCTCCAGCCACTCTCACTGTGAACACAACCAGATGATCAGGCTTCCTTTTGTTATTGAGATCTTGGTGTAGGTGCCACCTCCTCAAAGAAGCCTCCTGTGACCATTCCATCAAGAGACACTAAGTCACACTGAATTATAGCATGCTACTTGGATTCTCTGTTGAGAACTCATTTTCATTTGGTATTACCCTCAAATGTTTATCTACGGATGTAGCAGACAGACTTTAACATGGCTCCTGTCATCCTCATCATCTAGTATTTATGATCTTGTATAATTACCTCCCCTTGGGTATGGCCAGGACCTCTGACTTGCTTCTAACCATAGAATGTGGCAAAAATGATGGCTGTCACTTCCAGAATTGGTTTCTGTAATATTGCAAAGGTGATGGGATGTCGACATTATAAAAGACTCCATTTTGGTAGCAGACTTGTTCTAACAATTTCTCTTTTGCTGGCTTTGAAGAAGCAAGCTTTCTTCATGTTTCAAGAGGCCCCCATGAGAGGGTCATGTGGCAAGGAACTGCAGGTGACTTATAGGAGGTGTACAGTTCTATATCTGCAAGATATAGGCATATAAAGATATATAAATCTAGATATATATAAAGATATAGAAATGCTGCTAACAACCACATGAGCTTGGAAGAGACCTGAGCCTCATATGAGAAGCCAGACCTGGTCCACACCTTGACTGCAGCCTTATGAGACCCTCCTTAATCAGAGGGCCCATTGAAGCAGTGTTTGGACTTCTGTTCCAGAGAAACTATGAGATAATAAATGGCTGTTGTTCTGAGTTGCTAATTTAGTGGCAATTTGTTACTCAGCAGGAGAAAATGAACACCCACCAGTTTACCATCTCTCTCCCCAGCTAGATGATAAACGCCAGTGTTCAGAAGAGTACCCGCCACTTCCTAAGTGTTTAATAAATATTTGTTGAAGGCATCATGGACAATAATTGAATTGTAAAACATTTTCAATGAAAACTAAATTCCTAGGATAATTTAGCATATGAAAATTGAAAATGAAATAATGGGTCAGTGTAGTGGGAGACGGTATGGACCGTGGTGATCAAAACGTGGGCCTTGGATTTGAGCAAACCTGGATTTGAACAATCCAAAGATGATGACTCTGATCAAGTAATTTTACCTCTGCTCTCTTGCCCTCTCATCTCTTAAATGATAATGATAATTCTTATATCATAGATGAAATAGGTCACGGTAAAGATGAAATAAGATACATGTTTAAAGTCTCAAACATGGTATATCATAGGCACACAAGAAGCTGTAGCTATAAGCGAGTTCTAGCTACCTACTGGTTTTAAATTATTTCTCAAATCCAAATAGAAATTCTAAATATCAGGGACCCATGAAACTTTTAATACTCCTTTGATAAGGATTTTGGAATCTAAGAAAATGATGTCATATTTTCTACAAAGGGGAAGGACGAAGACCAAATGTGAGGTCATAGCTTAGAAGGGGATAAACAGAAACCAGGTCCAATGGAGATTAGATTGAGATTTGCAATAATGCAAAGATTTAAAATTTATCATAAAAATACTTAACATTTATTGAGAACTTTATCATATGGCAGGCACTTTGCTCAGTGCTGTAAATGCATAATTTAATGTTTACATCAACACTGAATTACAATGCTTATTTTACAAGTGGAAAAAAATTCAAAGACATCACAAAGCCTGTTTTCCCTCAGATTTGTACTGGTGGGAGAAGTGGCCAAAGGGAGGCATTTGTGGAATATCTGAGGGATGGGAAAAAGGAAGAAGTTAGGATGTTTCTCTTCTCTTTCTGTTTCCCGGGGCAACAGCTGCTTCTCCTCCATGGCTCTAGCCTCTACCGATGGTTGTCTGTTCAAGGTCTCAGCTCTGCCAGGCAGTCCTGCCACAGTTCTAGTTCCCATTAGGCTTCTGGGAAACATCGTCACCTCCCACAGCCCCACCAGCCACAGGACAGAGAGCCTGTTTTGCTAATCTCTGAATATAATCCTACCTTTTAAATTGCTAACCTCTCTCTTTTTCTAGTTTAGAGAGTGTCTCTTCTGTTGAGTTTCTTTAAAAATTTCATCATTGAGTATACTTTGATTTTTAAGATCTATAATTTTTTTCATATACTTCTTATTCTGTTTCTGCCATGTCTGATTTCATGATTTCTTACTCTACCAGGAATTTCTTCTTTCACTTTTTTGAATATCTTAGTTATATTTATTTTAAAGCTTCTTAGATATACATCTTAACATATTCTTGGGCTCATCACTGGTGAAGTTCCCATTAATAATAGCAAGGAAATCATTTTAGTTGAGATTTGTAGGTTGTAGAATTATCTGTCAGTACAGAATTCTAATTTTGATCAATAGGAGACAGGCTAGTAAACCAGAGCAGAGCAGGGAAACTGAGACAGATGGTTAAAAAAGCAGTTTGCAACCATTTGGTAAATCCTGTCGCCCCTGAACCGAGGACACTTTAGAGTAAATTGTTTGCATATCTCCTCCCCAACCACAGGGTTAATAGCTTAAATCACCCTATTCTGGTAGATAAGTAGCAGAAATCCAATTAATGCCATTTGTGCCAACCACACCTAAGAACACCTGAAGTTAAGGGAATAAGTCTCATTTTGGCACATCAGCATAAAGCTAATGAACCTTCTATGGAGATTCTCCCTTAAGACCTCTCCTAACCCCTCCTGCTTCCTCCCTCCCACTCTTTTAAAAGCTTTTAGGATGGAGAACCCCGAGCGTCCTCCCTCCCAGGGCCATGACCATGCCTTTCCCTTCTTATTCTTCTTCCCCCAAAGGCACGCATCGTCCAAACTTTAAGGGACCCCATGAGTCTTGCAGCCAGGGAGCAACGGGCTGCAGCACCTCATCCTATGCTAACCCCTGAACCTGTCCTCCAGGCCCCATTTTCCTTGACTTCTTAATGAGCCAAAGCAGCCCAGCCTAGGCTTATTTCCCCACCTAGTTCTGTAACAGAGAAAAATTGTAATGGACTGAAATTGTAACCCACCCCCACCATTCTTTTAACTATAAGTTTCTATAAGTGCTGACTCTGACTAATATGCAGCTTGTAGATGAACAGGATGTTTGTATAAGAATCCTAGGAACTAACTTCAAAAGATACAGACCCAACCTTCAGACATCCCAGCTCTGGGAGATTTGTTGACCTTCAACTATGTAGTCAAGATGATATGAAACCAGATGACTAAACCAGTGTGACGCACACCAAACCATCACCTGCCTTAACGGAAAGGTCTGTGCTGGTCTGGGCAGAGAGAACTTCGAAAGCCCCTCCCTTGATCTCCTTGTTTTGTTCCCCTCTCCCTCCTTATTAAAACCTCCGCCTCCACTGAGAAGTGGAGATGGGCTTTGAGACATGACTCCCCATCTTCTAGGTGGCCAGCATCTGAAAAGAAACCACTTTCCTTTACATCACCACCTGCCTGCAAAATATTGGTTTTCATAGTGGCAGGAAGTTGGATCTGTGTTTTGGTTACAGTTCCTCTCCTGTTGCTTCTTCTATCCTAGGCCCTTCATTGTTTCACTGTCCTCAGCTTTGATAAACATCCTCTAAAAATCACCTGGGCTCCCGTTGTGAAACCTTCCCCGCACAAAGTCAAGAACCCACACACTACCGGCCAGCTCTGTGCAGGCCCACTCAGGGTCTGGTCCTCTTTCCAGTAACAAACTGATCTTCTAAAATTTTGAAAAACTTTCCAAGGCACTGTCTTGATTCCATCATATTTTAATTTCCTGAATTTTATATCCAGACCCTTGTTTATAAATACTTCTATTTCAATCATGAGAATGAAATCTGACTTCAATTGAGAGAGTTTGAAGGAATTGCTTTTAAGCAATTTTTGCTTTTTGCCTGTTTAACACGTGCTCAAGTAGGAAAATTGAGCTTCTGCCTTTTTCCCGTAATAAAGCAACATGTCTGGTATCGTTCTGCTTTCTCTCTTCCTTGGAACCACCTCTCTGACCCCACCCTGCACATTTCAATTGAAAGTCCAGCACCATGGTGGGACTACATACCCCATTTAAAGAATTCATGTGATGGAATGCCTAGCATCACCTGCATCCCTCCTTCTACTATATAAATACCACCTGTAGTACAACCAATAAAAATGGACATAATTTTTACTTTATCAATAGATTATTCAGTGTGATAAATGACAATCTCTGAAGTACTATTGATACACATTAACAAATTCCTGTGCTTATCACTGATGAAGTGATATTATACTAATGATATTGATACTATAGTGGCTAGTTTCAGGTATACATTTTTGGTAAATACATTTTGGGCATACATTTCTATACCATAGCATCCTCCTGCATACACACACTTGCACACCTACACACTCCAAATACACATCAGGTGAACAACTACACGATCCATTCATTTTGCTCAAGAAATGTATGAGTTAGTGTTCATAACGGTAATTTGCATAACCTCTACCACTGATGCTGTTTGAGAGAAAGCTGAAATGAGATAATGTATGAAAGATGCATTGGTATTTATTATTTATATTGGAAACCTTATTTATAAATGTTGATAAGGTTTCAAATATAATTATATTTATATATACTGCAATTTTATAATACTGATCACTGTAAGTGTTGGCTACAGTGCTGTACTATCTTAGATGACAAGATTAAAGGAGAAATGAAAGATTAGAAACATTTGTAGGAACTTCCTGTTGGAGATTTCAGTTAACATTTTGAAGGAGCAGCTCCTCATTTTGTAATGCATTGGTCAGAATGCCAGAGACTGCTTAGAGTACTTCGAAGTGCTTATCAGATTTACATTTTTATTTTGCATGTTTTCTTCAGCAAGGAGGAGTATCAAATATATCTCTACTTGAAAACTGGGAAAACGACTGCCGTAGTTGGCACCTACATAATCCCCTTACCCCTTGTCACACATGAGTGTTTAACTTAAAATAGAAGTAGAAGTAAGCTTAGAAATGTACATCACCACTATTACACAATAGCTATAAATGGTCATAGAATTTGATGTGTCTGTTATTATAGGAGGTCTGAGGGCATTGTTCTTTGTGCCAGCTCTTTGTGGCGCAGGAAACGGTGAGAAAGGTGTTTAAAATGTTTGGCCTCCCAGACTCACTGTGAGGAAGCTATCTAGCACTGTGAGGTCACTTCTCACCTGAAGGGTTGCTTTGTCTCCACACCCATGAAATCTCATTTGCTCTGCTGACACTGCCAATTTAAATTGTTTTGTGTGATAAAGACAAAATGTCTGCTAAGAGCTGGACTGACTCCATTAACACTTCCCAGAGGGTGGTGGTTTAAGTGGTAGTTACCAACTCTGATTTGTGGCTTGAGATTTACCAATGTCTGGGCTCTTCAAAACTTGACTAATATTTGGTAGACAAGCTGAGTTTTTTAGAGCCTTTCTCTATCTTAAGCAAGAGGGAAAAACTAAGAATGTCCCTTAGTTGACTCTTTTCAAGTGTGGTGAAGTTAATCACTAGTTTACAATACAGATCTCTCTCTCCCAAGAAAGGGATGATGTTACAGCATCCCCTCATGAAATATTCTATGAATTTTCTGAGGGAAGTCATTTCATGGAGCATTTCCAAGCGGCTGGATTCTCATTCTTCACCACTACTGAAGGCATATAGGGCAAGCAGTAGCCCCACAAAATGACACTTACAATCTTAATGAACTGCAAACTTTACACATGACTGCAAAAATTCATAATCTATACAGAACTTAGCTTACAAAGTGTATTTCTTTGGCTCCTTATTTCTTTCTGGGGCTTTCAGAAAATAGACTTCCTGTGAGGAGTCTCAGCTTTCATTCTCAGGTATGTGCTGAGCCTGGGAGAAAAACACTCTCAGCAAAACACTTAGGCTAATCGGCAGCTTTCTTCTAATTCTTGTTGCCTTTGCCTCTGGCAACTGTGGTCAAGATGTATTTACTTCCCGCTTTCTAGTCAAAGGTGTAGCAGCTGACAGACTCAAGTGGTGTTTTCCTGAGGCACAGCTATCAGCAAAATGTACGCTATCTGAGTCACCTCTTCTCTGGACTCTCGGGTTTTCTCTGTCCTCGTTAGACTAAGTTCTGATGGGTCTTCGGGCTTCCTTCTGTTCAGCCAGTCCTCTGATCTGCCTTATTCGAACATTTCACCCAGATCCTGTGTATCCATCGCTTCCTGAGTTTAATTGAAGATATGCAGTTGTAGCTAACAAATCAATAGTACCTATTTATTTTGAGATAATCAGTGAACAGGACCAGTGAATTGGTTTCTAAAATATCCCACAATGCTGAGAGAAACCTCAGTGTCTGGTGGTGAGATGTTCTCTGTATGAGCAAGCAAAGTCAAGTCTTATTTTGGAATAAAAGTTTTGGATTCCAAGAAAATACTTAAAATACCTTAATATTAGAAAGTGTACCCAAAGGACAAATTAAACTGAAGTTAAAAATATTAAGAAGTAGGAACTAACAAAGCTGTGCAGGAATTGGCTCTTAAGACAGAAGGCGTTATGGAATTATTCTTAAATAAAAAAAAAGAAATAAAAAGAATTTGAAATAAAAAGCAGAGTTTAAACCAAAAGGAGAAAAGTTAAGTGGCCATTTAAACCAAATAATCATAAGTGAAGTGTTCCCCAAGGCCCAAGGATACTCACTCCCTTTTGTTTTTGTTTAGAATCTACTGTTGTCACAAAGTCAAAATGCAAAATGCAAAAGAAGAAAATGAAAATATTGGTCACGCAGGCTGTCTGGACACCAGCAGCCTTCATCCAGACAGAGCTTCTCACTGTTTCCTCAGAGAGAGTGAGGCCCACAAACCTCATATTTTGATTTCTCACGTCCTCCTCCACCACTTACATAATCCTTAAAAAGGCACTCCAGGCCCCCAAAGGAGTCACTTTTATTAAACCTCACCAAGACTCAATCCCAGTCTGGTCGTGTAATCTTCCAGATAAGATCCTGCCTGACTCCCCCAAACAAAGGTGACTCTGCCTGAAACAACTCTTTTCTTTGGCTGATAACTCTCATGTCCGCCCAGTTTCTGCATAGAAAAACCTTCTATTTTCCGCAGCTGCTCTGAGGACCTCGCTATATAGCAGATAAACAAGAAGGACAGTGTGCTGTCCCATTCATGAATTGTTCAATAGAGCCAATTAGATCTGTAAAATTTACTAGGTTGAATTTTTGTTAACATTAGTTTTAAAAAATAATACATTGCAATTTTAGATGAGTCCTATAAGACTGGAGACTTTAGTTCATTGAGGAGTAAAAGTTTGTGCATTTGATTTAAAAATCTTAAGGTATAATTATTACATTATAGGCTGTTTACTTAATGTTTACTTTCAATTATTTAAAGAATGTCCTTTTACCCTATGCAAATAATACATTTACCAGACTGCTGAGAGAAGGATAGTTCATTAAAACCGTCAAAATCTTTTCTGTACAGAGAATAAAATATATGCAATGCTTCACATATGAATGTGGGGCAGCTGCCGATTATCTAATTTCTTTTTCTTCCCTCTACTGCTCCAAATTTCTGTCATAGTGTGTATGTTTTTATTTAATATAAAGCAAAATAATATTTGTTTTTCAAGTCCTGTCTTACAACCTTTTAGGACTTTTACCAGTTGAGATAAAAATACTAAAGCCCATCGTTTTGTTTTGGTTTTGTCCTCTCTGAGCATAGACGTTTTAAAAACTTGTGTTAGCTGAGTTCCTATTTTGGCCTTTTTTCAATGCCTTACCAATTAGCCCATTGTTCATTTCAGCCTAAACTTTTTGTTTTGGCAGTTGCAACATTCTTTGGACAACTCTGGGCTGGAGAAAATGCTATGCTCCGCCAGGCAGAACAGATTAGGACAGGAATGTTCTAGATGTTGGCAAGGAAGACTGTCACAGTTTGACAAATTAATTTGAGATTCAGCAGTTTCCTTTCTGGTGTAAAAAGCTGCATTGCAAAAGACAAGTTAAATCCTGAGTGTAAAAGAGATGAGAGATTTGTGTAAGAAACTAAATGTACATTAGAGACACTGAGCGAGAGACTCCATTTTTGTCTTTTCTTAAAAACGCTACTGTGGGATTAGACCATTACTCAGAGTGCTCCACTTCCCTGTTTTTGTTTCTCTTCAGAGATTACTGCATTCCAGCCCTTTTCAGATATATGAGTACTTTTGCGGGGCAAATTGCTTATGGTGTTGGCCACAGTGAAACTTTGTGGTTCCTAGGGTCTTTGTTGTTTTACTTCTCATTGTTCTCACTAAAACAGTGAGGCTCACGAGATCACTCTCTTTCTTGACTGGAATGGATTTCTTGGGGAAGTTAGTCTGATTACTGCATTTCCAGTTCTTTTCTAAAGCTATCTCAAAAGCCAGGCTGCTGACTTCAAATAGGCTATTATTAGTTTAGTCCTGTGTTCTGACTCTGATAAGTGTCCCCTGTGCAATATGCAAGAAAATGCCAGTAGCTAGCTGTTCAGGACTTCTAACTGTGCAGTTCTTTGAATTATAGGGAGTGTTTTCATGTGCAAATTATTCCTTGTTTAACCCTCACACAACGTCTCTAGAGTTGGATATCATCTCCATGTGACAGAGAAGCCAGAGTCAGGATGGACAAGTGGCCATCTCAGACCCTTCCCCTCATGCCCCATTCTGGTGCATATGAATTCGGTTTTGGTTTTGTTTCTTTTTTTCCTCCAGTGGAACTTTACTATGTCACATTCTTGCCCTCTAAGGGCAAGAAAAAAAAAATGGTAGGAAGAGAGGAAAAAGGCTTTTCTGATAAATGACTAATTTAAAGCACTGATGGTATGTAAATACATTTGATGTGAAAACACATTCATCATACCTTTTAGATGGGGTTTTGGAGGGCTTCCCTGTGCCCTGAAAACAACTACTTTGCATGGGCAGTCTCCTCCATGCGGGAAGAGTATGCCCAAGGAACACGCCAGGGGGCTGATGTGGCTCACAGGTCAGGACGGTGTGATCTCATCTATTTCTACCCTCTGGCAGGGTGATTGCCGCGTGGCTCTTATCCCTGAGAGCCAGCTCTCTTTGGTGGGATTTCCCCTGTCTTGCCTTACTTGGGCAGGCATACAGTGTTAAAGATAACAAATGATCCCATCTACTGTTCATGCCCATGCGTTATGGGCCACCTAGGTAACCGCAATGACCAGCGTGTCGAATTCACACCCCTCTGAGATCACAGACCAGGTCTAGTTTCCAGCTTGCTAGATTCCATTGCAAGTTAGTTATCAGAATCAATAAGTTTTAATACTTAGGGCTTATCAAATGAATTCAAGTTGGTGTAATCAGGTATTTTAGAAATCAAATCAGTACATAGGCTTATTGGTTCTCAGTGCAGTAAGAAAATCAGGAAATCTTTGAGTAGTTTGCAAAATGCATTGCTTACAGTCTCACACTTAGAGGTAACTAAAATATAAATTATATCTGTATTTATAAATACAATTCTAAATACATACTTATATAAGTATTTCATACTTATATGATACATACTTATATATTTATAATCATTGTCCGCCGACCCCAGCAGGCACTGTATTTCCACAGGAACTATTATGAGGACACTAAGATGTTAGGGCTCTGGTTCTGTATCCATGGCATTCACCACAATCTCCTGCGGACCATGTGAAACCTGTTTTTGAAAAATACAACCTATGGTTGATTCTGATAGTCAAGGCCTCCTTTCAAAAAAGTCTGTTAATTCTATTGGGAGAAAAAGAAATTAAAAGAAGGAAAAAGACATCCCGGGTGGTTAACTCTTTATTCCTTGCTCCTGTTGTGCTGTCTGCACAGCAGTTATTACTATTGGAAATCGCCCATTGTCTACTTGTGTATTTCCAGTTATTCACCCGTTGTACATATTCCACAAGAGCAAGAGCACCCCATCTTCTATGTTGCATTGCATAAAGAGTGTTGAATGATTAGGAACAACTTCAGAGAGCACCTTTATCCACCTTGTTCTTTACCTGGTGAAATGTTGACACCCAGTACATTTAAATGATTTAATTTTTTTCGGAAATAGCAATAAGTGAATCTGAATAAGAACCCAGCCCTCCCTGCAGCTGCTGTTCTCTGTGCTGGTTACTTTTGAGTGGTCACCGACTCAAGTACATTCATCCAAATAGTATTTATTGATTGCCCGTGTGTCAAGCAACTCCTGAGGTGTTGTGACAAATACAGAAAGAGCAGTGACACTGCTCTTGCCTCAAGGAATTTATCATCTAGTGAGAACTATAAAACTTATCTACCAAAACTATTCCCCCAAATGTTTGCTTCTCTGATGTGAATAAAACCACTGAATCTGCCCTGGCTGGTGTAGCTCAGTGGATTGAGCACGGGCCTATGAAGCAAAGGGTCTCCAGTTCGATTCCCAGTCAGGGCACATGCCTGGGTTGCAGGCCAGGCCCCCGTAGGGGACACATGAGCAACCACACATTGATGTTTTATCCCTCTTGCTCTCCTTCCCTTCCCCTTTCTCTAAAAAGAAATAAATAAAATATTTAAAAAACCAAACCACTGAATCTTTGGCATATTCATCAATGCCACAACACAGTTTGACAAAAAGTCAAGTATATTCCACAGTATATATGTCTGTCCATTATGAAATTTATCTATTTGTGTGTCTGTTATCTAAGATATTGTTTCAGTCACCACAGACATGGTTAGAGTCCATAGCTCTTTGGATGGAATTATTGGATGTGACTTCTTCGAGGTCTTGACACTGTGCCATCTTTTGTCACATGGTACAGGTCCCCTAATAACCACCATGAGGAAATGGTGAGAGGTGGGCTGGAATGAATAATGAGTTTTATTTTCATTTCTAAGCCCTTAACCAAAGCCTGAATTTGTCTAATAACTTGAGGCTTATAAGTGTGAACATATAGGGCGGGCAAAAATTCTATGTTGTCAGCAAAACTTTGATGGTATCAAAATAAATGAGTCACGAAATTTCAGCTTTTGAAGGTGGGGTTTGAGAAACTGGAAAGTAGACTTTCCAGACTAGCAGGGATGAGATGGCAGCGGCCTAGTGCACATGAACAGAGCGTCCTCACTCCCACCCCGCCTTAAGTGCTCAGACCACCACCAGAGTGCCCAAGTCTGGCACACCAGCAACGCAGGAGGAATTTCCTCTTCCTGGTCAACGTTCAGAAGTGCCAGGAAACAAACACCTCTGTTGCGCATCCAGCAGACCCAAATAGATCTGAGATTCCAAGAGGAGGTGCTGCTAGACAGTTTCATGGCTCAGGGCTAATCATTCATGAGACTCCACCCAGGAGAGTTGCTAAACTGGTTTGCTGTCTGTTGGGTGGAGAGTTTTTAAAGAGACATTATCACATTTGAACAGAGTGTTTTATTTTACATAAAATTATACATGTAACTATGACAAAATAAATGGGGCTTCTTTAATTCCATTCTTGAGAACTATATTTAAAAATGAGCTGAAGAGAATGGTATAACTCTTCATCAAAAATCCCATTTGAAAGGTGCATTTAAAGATTTTTATATGTAGTATTTTGAAGTTATGAATGAATGGAAGTTAAGTTAGAAATATGCCTATTAATGTGGGAAAATCATGATGAAATATTACTCAATGAAAGTTGGTTTAGAGGCTCTACATGCATATGCATACACATACCAAAACCAGCTTTTCTTACATTGTAAAAGCCAAAGAATTTGCGTACTGTGTTCCTTAATTGATTCTCTTTTGAATGAAATTTGCTTAGGCAACAAAAGAGAAGAAAGAAATCCTTTGACAACAACCATTTTTCACATAGTTTCTTTGGGAACTTTGATTTGGGAGAAATTCTGTGCCCCAAATCTTAAAGGAAGAGAGCTATCATTTTCAAAATGCAACTAAGTTAACAGTTTAACATGATTTAAAGAGCCTTGGCTTAGCCCGAAGAAAGTCCCAAGGTTTCTCTATATCTGTCTACATCTCTTGCAGTCTTTTTAAAATCTGCATCAAAAGCCCAGTGTGATGCCTGAATCAGGAAGTGCCCCACAAATGGTTTGTTGAATAAATTGTTAACTACATCTAAGGCTATCTTCTACTTTAAAGAAGCAGATCTTGAGTAGGATTTAGTGCGTGAGTATCTCTGTGTGTCTCTATTTATATTGTGTTTTATAAATGTCCTGCTGAATACAACTATAAAACCTATGGGAGAGTGAGAAGTGGAATGATTTGAGTGATCTAATAAAAAGTTTAAACTTCATATTAAAACACCACTAATTTGTGATTCAGGTGTGTGCACAAATTTCTTGAACATGCTTATATATTGTTGTAAACTGAAGTAGGAAGATAAATAATATTTATTTGTAATACAGTATTTCCAGGCACCATGCTTTGCTTAAACATCACATGTAATTGTCAGAACAAGTCTATCAGGTGTTACTCTGCCTACTCTGACAGGGATGAAGAAGTTGAGGTTCAGGGAAACTATAGTCGCAACATGGAGAAAAAGACAGGGTCTGAACTTGGATCTCTCTGACTCTGAATGCAGTGTCCTTTACACATACCTATCACCATTTTGTTAGACATTTATATCTCAGTACAAATTATTTATTCACATTTTAGTATGAGTCAGTTTACTCTGATTTATTTCCTGCTGACTATAACATTTCGGTCTTCCTGAGAAAGGGGAGGTCTGAGGAAAAGGAAGAGAGGTGGACAATTTAAAGATGGGATAAAAGTGGAAATCTGGGGCACTTTGGTGATGTTTTGTAAACAGAACAGGAGGTTTTAAGGTGCTTAATGTCATTGTACTTCTGAGGGCATCTTGTGGGAAAGAAAGGAAATGCTGAGGGGAAGAAAAGATGGTAAAGGCACTCTTAGAATTTTGACATATTCGGTTTTGATCATGGAAAATGAAACAGTATAACATTAAATAGTGAAGTGAGGCTGAATGCATCCTTATCTGAAAAATTATTTCTAATTTATATAGGTTAGCTTAAAGGAGCATAGCTTTGCTTCTCTAAAATTCATTTCACCTGTCTTTCTTTAGCTAAGGCTTACATGAGGAAGTGAATGATGAAGAAGAATATGAGTAGAAAAATGTCAGATTTGGGACAGAATCTTCTCTGTGTGAGGCAAGGGCTCTGCTTCAATTCTAGTTACTTGGGTTTTGTACATGAGAAAGGCAGGATCATTCCCTCATTCAGTAAGCTCATGGTGCATAATATAATGTTGGGATTTCATTTATGCGTATCTAATGAAGAAGCAGTTGTGGGTGGCCATCATTCTGTGCCTGCAGAACAAGTCATAATATAGTTAACTAAAGGTATATAGTAGTCCCCCTCTTATCCATAGTTTTTCTTTCCAAGGTTGTAATTGCCTATGGTCAATTGCACGCTGAAAATACTGTGCAGAAAATTCCAAAAATAAACAACTCATACATTTTAAATTGGGAGCCATTCTGAGTAGAACAAAGAAATCAAGTGCCATCCAGCATTGTCCTGCCTGAGATGTTGTAACAGAGGGATCAGGCTTGATCAATGGGAGAAGGCGGGGGCGTGGGGAGAAAACACCAAAGCAGAATTGAGGATTAAAAGTGGCTTGCTCTCCTTGCAAAGGGAGGAGCTGTGGGAGGAGGGAGTTTGCCCGAGGCAATAGAGCAGCCTGTGACTCAGCAGAAGGGGGCTGGTATAGAGCACTTGTGGTTCAAGACTGCCTCCTTAACTAAACATGGCAGCCAGAAGAAGGGGAAAGGCAAATATGGCCAATACTGGCCTTCATTGGTTGAAAAACTGGACATTCCCATTGGCTTCTGGAGTGCATGGGATTCTGGGAGAGGACTTTTAAACAAAAGGCATACAGAAGCTTGCTCTCTTGGTCTCTTGGTCCCTTGACCTCTTGGCCACTTGGCCTTTTAGCTTCTCAGGCTCCGACTTTGCCCTACTTGGGTGAGAGTGGCAGATGCTGGGACCACTTGGGGCTTAGGCCCCTTATGGTTGGAAGCCAGCTCCCTGGAGACAGGGTCTCACATTGGGATGTGTGCTTTGTTGGGTGCCAGGCCTTGGGATGCTACAACCCAGTGCAGCCCAGCACGTGGGTCCTAGACTGCTTCCACTCTCTTGTCCTAAGAGCAGCACACAGAGACTGAGAGCAGCACATGGAGGCACGAGCTGGGAAGTTTCTCACGAATGGAGCTTCTCCTGCATGACCATCTGGAGTGATCTGGTAGCGCGCCCCAGGCCCTGAGACAGGGTGAGAGCTGCTGGAAGCTAAAGGTGACTCTGGCACCAGAGAGACAGAGAACCTGGAGCAGTAGAGAGATTTTAGCACACGTTCATACTGTTTCTGTATTGCTGTTGTAAACATCTTTCTCCTTAATAATCCATCTTATTTGAAAGTATATTTAGACAGAAATTGTCATTTTGGACATTTTAAAACAACAACAACAAAAGCTCAGTTAAGACAGAGAAAATAGCCTAATCCTTTTGTAAATATTTCTATAAACCAAATGATATTCAATATTTAAAGTACTTATCATGTTGCATTTGTGTAAGTGAAACAGTTATTTTCAAAATATAAATTCAACATTTACCCCAAATAAAAATAAGATTTTTACATATTGCTTTTTTTTTTTTACAAAAGTTTATGGTTTTTCCCTAAGGGTTTGCTTTATTAACTGGAGAAGAATATTTATCTGTTAGTTAGAAGTAAGGGTTGAAATAGACCCAAATTTGCCATCATAAGGTAATGTATTCAAGGAAGAGCTCGAAACAATCAAAACACTAAGTACAATCTTTATAAATTTCACTGACCAAAACTGCAACACTGTGATAACTAGATCAAATCTCCATAAATAGATTTTCATTTCAGAAAATAATCTACAGATTGTATTAATTATGAAATTTAACACCTAAGCTTTTGTCCAAAATTTTTCTTTAAAAGTTTTTAAAGGCCACGGAATAATATTTGTTAATGCATAACAAGAGGAAAAGTCTGAAATAAAAAGAAGAAAATGCTACTCTTAGACCAAGTTTTCTTTCTGTCTATAACAAGCCTATATTTACAAATTGCACTGTATCATTTTGGCCAAATCTATTCACTTAAAAATCCATGTGGAAGAGAAAAGCAAATGAAAAATAAAGCCAAATGAGATGTGTCATGTGGATAAGCAATAGCTTTGGCTCTGCCTCTGCCATTCGCTCAGCAATCCCTCACTTCTCCTGGGACTATCTTTCAAGCCTGTGGTGTCAACCGTCACTTCTGTGCCAAAGTTCACAAAGACATCCCTGTCATGTTCTCTTATCTCGCTGCTATTCTTGTGTTTCCATCTTTCTACTGAGTGTTTCCAACTTTTTACTGAATGTGACATTGTCACCCCCAACACACTCTGTTTAAACTTCAGTCACCTTCGAAGTACTCTCCATTGGACGCAATACACCTATCGAGATGGTTCTTCCACTGCTCAAAGCAGTTTTTGAACTCGTTGATGTTGATGCCTTTTAGTGCTTCTGCCGTTTTTTGTTTTACCTCTTCCACATCAGCAAAATATTTCCCTTTGAGGACTTTTTTCATCCAGAGAAACAACAACAAAAAATTTGCTTGGGGTGAATAGGAAGGGTGGGAAGTGGGGGTCAAAAACCGCTGAACACTCAGTGCAGTGTGGGCAGATGAGCTGGTAAATCATCCAGCATGAAATGGGCAAATGTGCTGAGAGTCTTCAAAGAAAATTCACCGAAGCTGAACACAACCTCTGACAAGGACACCAGCTAGTACACTGGTACAGATGGCTTTCTAGAACACTTACCTAGGAAGCCTGTACTACAAGGGACCGTCCTTCCAGAAGATAATTCCACTTTTTTTGGCTCCCCCCTTGTATGGCTTAATTGCACAATCTTAAGTCCACAAGCTAACATTCCAGGTTGAGTTTTTAATTCATCACATGAATACAGTAGAAAAGCATTGTAAGTTTTTATTTGTATAATTTTGACAAATAATTATTTTCAAGAGAATTATTTAACATACGAGGATATAGTATATAAAGGAACAGCTTTTCGTCAGATATTGTTTTCATGTAGAAATAAGAAATTCAAATTAAGAACATTATATGAAAATCTAAAAAAAGGTACATCGCACTTTTCTCTTCTTAACCTTATTTCTCATTGTGTTAATAGTTCAGGATCAATACTATGATGCTCATTGTTTTGTTTATATGCACTTAGCTTTCCTATTTGGCTATTTCTAACTGTTATTAGATTTAAAATAAAATTAATAAAGCTTATTTAAAGTATGCAAGGTATAAGTAAACAATTTCTGATGGAGGATCTAAAGGAATATTCTATGCATAAAGCACATAGGTTTTAAGTGTTAATTTGATTACATTTATTCAACAACTTCCTTATTGATCTTCTTACCAGTTCTTAAGTAATTATTAAATAATTATAAAAAGAAAGTTTTAAAAATTGAATCTCTTTGGAAAGAAGTAGGTTCAATTCTTTAGAAAAATGTATTTCCCCTGATTTGCAAAACAACTTTAATCATAATCTGACATTTTATAAGAATTATAAACCTGTGATTCGCTCTATATTTGACATTCTATCAAATTGGATTCACCCAAATAAAACCACATATATATAGTTAGAAGATACACTGCTAAATGTATTTTGAAGAACTTTGTAGTCATTTGGCAATTAAATGTCTCACCTAACCCAAAACTTATTTAACTAATAAACACAGTTGCCTTTTATTTCACTGAGAAGTAAAACAAAGCTTGTATTATTCCCACACACTCACTGCATCATTCGGCCACGTCTTGGGTTAGGAATGACTCAGGGAGCAGAAAGGACGATCTTTCACCACTGAAAAGAGGAACTTGTTTGAGCAGAGTGTCGTTAATCCTACGAGGCTGAAACAGGAGGTTACATGGTTGACTCTTCTGCTATTTTTTACTATTCATTCATGCCGCTGAGTCATGCCTAGCAGTTACAGCATGTAAAAAAATAAAGTTTGAAATAATGATCAAAAGTGTATACTATTTTAAGCAATGCATTGTTATTCATCATGGACTATACTGCAAGATTATTTTAATTCTTATAACCTTATAGACAGTACAGTGTTTTGTAATGTTAGGCAAGTGTGTTGACTGTTGGAGGTAGTTTTGTCTCACAGTCAACCTCCAGGTTTCAGGTAAGAGACTTGAACTACAATATCCTTTCCACACCTTTTTTGTTATTACACTCTTTATACATCTTCAAGTTTCACTTTTCTTTTTGGCCACATGAACATATTATAATATTTGTTTGTCTTCTTCCAGGAAATTCTTAGAAAGAGGACTCTTTGTGCATATAAAATGATCACAAATTCCTCACACATGTTCCTGACCAAACGGATGAATAAGTAGACCTTATTGTAAACAAAGCAAAGATACTGAAAGATTCAGTAGAGTTAGAAGCTGGTGGCTCACTGTTGATGTGGCTAAATATTTGACATATAAGATACCTTTATTTTTATTTCTCAAGGGTCACATGGTATTTTTGTGATCATAATCATAAATAAAACATCACAGTAAAGCAATAATGAAAGTACCAATAGAAGAAAACAATTTATACACCTTTTTAGAATGACATACAAAGTATCAGTAAAAATTAATGAAAGAAAAAAACACCCGGTCTTATACTAGTAAAATATTAGTGATTTCCTGAATAACATGTATTATTTTTTAAAGTTCTTAAATGTATTAATAAAATACTATATATATTCACTGTATATTTATATATAGCATTCCCAATAATACATAGTATTAGAATTCTATATATAAAACTAAATCTGTATCTCTGCATAGTTTATGTGACATAATATATCAATGGGAAAAAAGTTATCAGTCAATTAAAATTTATTGCTTGTATAATTGATGCCAAGAAATATTCTAGGACCCACACAATTCTAGCTTCTCCATTAGGTTTTGTAAAAAATATTTTATTTATTTATTTTTAGAGAGAGGGGAAGGGAGGGAGAAAGAGAAGGAAAGAAACATCAATGTGTGGTTGCCTCTCATGCCCCGCACAGGGGGTCTGGCCAACAACCCAGGCATGTGCTCTGACTGGGAATTGAACTGGCAACGCTTTGGTTCGCAGGCCGGCACTCAGTCCACTGAGCCACACCAGCCAGGGCTCCATTAGTTTTTTTTTTTTTTAACCTAAAGGAATATTGTACAAGCAGAAAACTAAGTAATAACTTGGAACTAATTTTTTATGAAATAGTTGAGGAAAACACCACTGTTGTGGGTACAGTGTATTAGGGAACAAAGTGAAAGAAATAAAAGCTTGCAAGGGTTTTTTAGGGAGGCTGTAGGATATAGACAGATGAAGTATTGTGGGGGAACACATGAATTAATTACATTAGGGATAGAGAAATGTTCATTTATGAGTCAATAGAAAGGTAACGATAGGGCATTAAAAAGAGTTACAAAGTATAGACCCTCCAATTAAAAGGCAAGGGAAAAAAGAATAGACTAATACGTTCTCTGCTTCTCCTGGAACTGAAGACGGGCACACGCACACAGGCTGCCTGGCTGTGGTCATGTGACTAAGCCTCACTAGTAGATTATGAGAAGTAATTTGTAACATTTCTGCTATAATTGAAACAAATATTGCCTGCCTTGATTTTCCTAATCCTCCAGGCTGAATCCAAACATGTACACAGGCCGGTTCTGGCCATCGTGTTAAAAATCAAGTCTGTGATGTGGCAAAACAACAAAATGGAAGGAACGTGCATCTACGGATAATTATGTGGAGCACAATTACCCTCGAAACTGGAATTGCTTACCTTGAGACTGTCATGCATGCAACCCATAAACGCTTGTTTTAACAATGCCATTCTATTCTGGGTTCTCTATTACGGTAGCTTAGCCTTTCCCAGCACATTAGAAAAATTAGAACTGAAAGTGGGGTGGAGCCATCACAAAATCAGAGAGGATGTGATATTGGCACGAAAAGCAAGTAATATACAGTGAGGACACAAATATTATAGTCTGGAAAAATGATTACCTTCATTCATGTGTTGAAACCTATTTGGTGGAAAGGTTACTTGTGATGATTTACAAGACAAACGAACTTCCTACTGAGCTTTGACCTCTAGGTGAAGTAATTAGAAATTTCCAAACAGAAAAAATGAGAATTCAGAAAACAGATATACTTAACATTAAAAAACAATAAACAAAAAATCAAACAAAACAACACCCCCCCAAATGCAAAACTTTGGGCATGGTTATCAGGGCATGCAATACACTCTAAGCAGATAAATCCACAGATTACTATTTTTTAAGAATTGTGTTACCAAATTAGCCATCAGCACAGCCTGGAAAAACTGAAACTGTGAAGCCTGAAGCAGTCCTCAAGGAACGGGTACTTCCCAACATTCACTTAAGAGCTGACGTGGACAGTGAAGGACGTGAAACAGCTCCTGGAGGGCACTGCCAGAGGACCCCAAGGACCACGGACAAAGGAGTTCCCCTCGAAGAGCAGAATCGGAGACAGCCAGATGGACCAACGAAGATTTACTCCACCGCTAGCACAGATAAAACAACTCTTGCTTAGCAGAGTGAAAATTGCTCTAGATCATTATTTCTAGTGTGTTTCTCATGCTTTCCTTTTCCAAATTAGAATTTCTATTACAGCTACCCTGTTCTTATGTAAAAAGGTTCTGGAATTATTTCTGTAGTGTGGGTGTGGGGATTTCCTCCACACCGCAAAACAATGCTTAGGACACCAGCTGGGTGCCCTCAATTCAATTCAATGCTGACCCAATCTACTTGGAGACAGCATCAGATTCCACAGGTAAAGACTCGTCCTACCAGACCACCCCTCTCCCTCCTTCAGACATCAGTTGCAAGCCCAGGTTCTTGCCTATGCTTCTGACCAGTCAGCTATAGATCCGAGGCTCCAACAACCCAACTACTTTAGGGTTATTTGTTAGAGTGGCTCACAGAGCTTAGAGAAACATTTCATTTACTAGATCCTTGGTGTATTATAAGAGGATAGATATAACTAAGAAACAGCCAGATAGAAGAGATGCACAGGACAAGGTATGTGGAAGGGACACGGAGCTTTCATGTCCTTTCCAGGTGCAGAACTCCCCCAGCACTTCCACATGTCTGACCCAGGTGCTCTTTGAACCCTCCCTCCCCCTTTTTTTAACGGAGGCTTCCTTACACAGTCACAATTGATTAAATCATAAGCTATTAGTGATAGGTCCAACCTTGAGTCCCTCACCCTCAAAGGTCAGGGGTTGGAATGAAAAGTCCCAATCCTCTACTCATGGTTGGTTCTCTTGATGACACTCCCCAACCTTAGGTGTTATCACATTATTAACATAAACTCAACTGTAGTGGAAAGGAGCTTGTTGTGATGAACAAGATACCCATTTCACATTCATGGCTCCCCTAAGTAATTTTAGGAACTGAGGACTGAGGACAAGAGACCAAACCAAACAAAAGATGCTCCCATTGTTCTTATTGCTCAGGAAATTCCAAGGGTTATGGGAGCTGTGGGCATGGAACCACGGACAAAAACCAAACAAGAAATACACTGTGGTCATCTGAATGACCAAATATATGTTTCTTATAAAATACAATAGTGCACCACTCCACTGCTGTTTATTGATGG